>JAJONR010003422.1:0-42433 GCA_029582245.1 Solanum etuberosum | reverse complement strand
AAGATGGTCGTTTCTAAACTTTCTAAAGACTAAGTAATTCTATCTATTTTACTATTTAAGTTACTTTCAAAATATTTTATTTAAGTAAATCCCTTATTCTATTCTCCCTCCCTTAAAAATAGTTCAAGTCTTAAGTTCGTTTATTATTTCTAAACTAATTAAGCATGTTTATATTTTAGCCAAATAGTTAATTACCGGACAACCGCGTGTTAGCGGGCATTTCGGGTGCTTTCAAACCCTTCTCGAAATGTTAATATGAACCCCGAACCCCTTTAAATTTCAAATTGTTTTATTCTGTTTAAATCTTTGAAAAATCTTAAGTTTTCTTAATTTCTTCCAAAAAATGAAGTGGCGACTCTTTTGAAAGATCGATTTCTCTTCAATTATAAGTTGAATCGGTTTCTTTCGAAAACTAGTCGATCATTTCCCTTTTCCCTATAAAACAATGGCGCCTGGAAAATATATAGTGATTGATGATGTGTTGGTGATAACCGGTGCATATCATTTCACTTACTACTCCTCCTAAAAAAATTATATTACACTGTAAATTGTAATTAATTGTTAATTATATAGGTATGTTGGAACTGGTAAAGATGAGAAGGTGCAACTTTTCTACTATTTTTTGGAATCAGAATCCGAGCCTACAACCGACCCTCTCTTGGTTTGGTTATCTGGTGGTCCAGGTTGCTCTTCTGTCATTGCCATTTTTAATGAGATAGGTACTTTTGTATTTTCATTACTTTCTTTATTTTAATTTATTGGTTTGATTTTGATATTACGCAAAGTTTCAAAAGTAAAACTTTTTCAAGATAAAACAGAAAATTTATTCCTTTATTAAAATCCATAAAATGTAGTTGTCACACACACATACAAGCCACTAAATACATAAGTACAGAATTAAGAAATACATATAACTCTCCGTCTTTGTTTCTCAAATAGAACAAAGTATAAGAAAAGGAAAAAGAGGGACCAATGAATGACAAACAACTACCTCTTCAAGTCCTTGACAAGCCTTGAGATCGAAGAAAGAGAAAAAGATCACGCGGATCCGGGATCGGAACCTACACAACTGTAGAAGCAACGGGTTAGTACCAACAACATGGTACCCAACAAGCAAATTACTAAACAAAGCAACTAGCTAGAAAATGAATACCCCGACTCTCTAATGAACCTCCTCAAACTATAACCTACACAGAAATCAGCCCAACCTAGCAATTCTACAGTACCTGACTCACAGGCCCAATATATTCTCAGTTCATAAATCATAATTCATCAATTAAAGGAATCAAGTTATCCTCAAAGTCAATTAGTTCAGTCACACGCAACAAGTACATCAAGCTTAATTGTGAAGAAATGTCACACATAAGCATTAAATACATCAAGGCACCATAATCAATCTCTTGCCGAAACGATTTTCCATCGGCTTTATAACCATTGCAAGAAATGACCCCGATTTTTATATTATATCCCAATATGATTTTCTTATTATAATTTGATTAGCATGTCATTCTAAAATGCCAAATAATCCAGTAGTAGGTAGTATGACTTAGTGCCAATTTTTTTTTTTGTATATCTATCTCTATTTTTTTAGTAAACTCAGAAAGTCGAGATATTTGTTAAACTTACTAAAGTTGCTGATGTAATTTCTAAAATAGAAATGACTTATCGGTAAACAAGATTCAGTGACATTTGAGCTTGGTCTTCGGCTTGGCAAAAAGGTTGATTTCCAAGTTAGACATAACAGAAGGATAAGAGAATATTTTTCCATAAAGTTCATGACTGATGGAATAGAATAGGAGACTGAAATTTTACACAACAAGAGAAACAAAATCATTGTATCCAAGTGGACTCGAATGTATTTGAGATACATAAGGATGAGTGTCCATTAAGGTAGATACATACAAATATATGTATCTAGCGTGATTTATATGTATCTGCGATTTATGACTATCTCGCTCGCCTCTCTCCTTATTTCGCTTCTCTCTCTCTCTCTCTCTCATTATTTTAGTGTATTTGTAGCAATATACATGTATCTAGGTGTATCTTTCCCAATATATGATAGGAAACTCTTAATTAGTGGTAAGATACATAATTATTTGAAAGTATAGTTAGAATTAGTAATTGTATGTTCTTGATACATTAAAAGTGACAAGTAAAAGTAAAAATCTATTTTTAAAATAGTAGACAAGTAAAAGTGAACAAAAAAAATAAGTACTACATATCTTTTAATCTTGTGATTTTAAACATATCAAACGGAAAATTAAAATTTACAAGTCGTCAAAACAAGAAAAAGACAATTCTTTATTTAAATGGTTTTAAAAAGAAATTAATTCCCTAAAATCTATTATTCAACTTAGAGGAAGAATTAATTGTGTTTAAATTACAAAAGAAAATTTTGTTTAAAAACATTTATGGACAGTTCTACAATTGTTTTCCAAACGTAACATATTTCTTTTTCCTTTCCAAGAAATCACTTTTTTAAAAATACAATTAAACAAACACCTTTGGATTAACCAGTAAACACTGGATTTTCATATGCAACAAATGCAGCTGTATATAAGTACATACACTGATGTGCAAGCATGTGAATATGTCGATGAATTCCTAAGAAAGATACGTACATAATTTCTTATATTTGCTATTATAAATAAAATTAAATTCATGTTTACTTAATCATCAGTTAATTATTTCAGTGATCATCCACAATTCATCTCAAATCCATTTTACGTTTCTGGAAATTCATATTCTGGCATAACCATTCCAATTATAACTCAGTTGATATTAAATGGTAAGATTCGATCTATTGAGTACATATTCCAAATGCAGCTATTCAATACATAATAGGTTATGTACATTTTTATAACGCAGATTCTTAGTGTAGTTGAAGAATTTATGCAAAGTAATATACACTAATAGATTAAAATCATGACGGAGATACTTAGATGAAAGGATGGTCAGTTGAATATTCTTAATTTGTTAAAACATTGAGATAATTGTCAAAAACACAATTAAACTATCTCTTTTTTTTAGTTTCGTACTTAAGTTTCATACCTAAACTATCACTTATTAGTTTGAAAAACACACATCAGTGGTGTGTGTAATGCACTCTCTCTTTTATTTGAAAAAACATTGACACATGGCATTCTACATGGATGAAATATTTCGCCTTGAAAAAAATTAAATAATAAACTATTAATATTAATTAAAGATTAAAGTACTATCCAATAATTAATATTTTAAAAAAAAAAAAAAAATTAAATTATTTTTCTTACATCACTCCCCCATCTCCTCCCCCCCCCCCCACCCCCCACGCGACTGACCATCCCCCGGCCTTTTATTTTTTTTAAATTTCTTTTATAAAATATTTTTAAAAAATTCATACTTCACCCCCCCCCCTAAACCACCCACTCATTCCCCTCAAAAAATTGATATTATTTTATTTATTTTTACATTTTTCTCGTTATGTGTTAGATATGTTCATATATTTTAGGAATTTTCTTTCTACTTGTGCACTGAATATAACATAAATAAAAAATTTTATATTAAAAAAGTCTTGCGGCGGCAAGTAAAAAGTATTTTCGATATGTATATCTAACACAAAATGAGAAAAAAAATGAGAAGCGAAAGATTAGGTAGACTGGGTAGAATTATTTAAAAAATAAAATAATATCTAAATTAGTATTTGAAGGGGGGGGGGATGTACGGTGAGAAGTGATGGTGTGGGCCGTGGGGTAAGAAAAATATTTTTGGGGGATATAATTTTTAATCTTTAATTTTAACTAATACTAATAATTTATTTAGTTTTTGTCAAGGTGGAATGTTTTGTCTATGTAGAGTATGATGTTGCAATTCTTTTAAATAAAAGAGAGAGTGTATTACGTACACTATGGTGAGAGTGTTATAAAAGAGAGAAGTGTGTTTTTCAAACTAATAAGTGATAGTTTAGATATGAAACTCACACCCTCAATAATTTAGGTATGACACTAAAAAAAAAGATAATTAAGGTGTGTTTTTGACACTTATCTCTTAAAATATTATAATTTGTACATCCAAAATTGTGTTGTATGTATTGATGAAAAATTACTTTTATACATATATTAAATATCGACATCCTTTAAGAAATTAATCTTTGATTTTGCAATGCAGGAAATATAGCAGGCGAAGAGCCATTGGTTAATCTTCAGGTCAATATTTCTCTAATTTGTTATCTAATAATTAACTACCATCATCAAGTATTTTTTTTTTAATATATATATATATATATATATAAATAAATTTATTTTTCATGCATGGTTAATATAAAATATTGCTAAAACAAAAGAAAGAAAAAAATTTAAAAAATGATATTATCTCAGATGGTCACTACTTCAGATAGTTCTTTTAGAAAGTCGCTCAATTTTATTTTATATCCTTAATTAAATGACTTTAGCTATAAAACAAAATTGAATGACATTATAAGATAACTACCATCATCCATCTGAGAAATTATATCTTGAAAAATTTGAAAAAAAAAAGAAGACAAATAGAAATGAAGAAAATGATCAATAATAGCCCGGGCTTTATCCTTTATACAAAGCATCTTTTGTTATTTAATTTTTCCAGTATTAACATGATCAAACGTATATATAATTATATTATTATCCGTGTATATAACTTAAATAAATAAGTTAAATATTACTAATGGTAAAAACTTATTCTCAATTACTTTAGTCGGATTGGCGCAAACATATGAGGTATTGGGCTAATGACCCTGAAGTCCAAGAAGCTCTTCATGTTCGGAAGGTACGTGAATATATATATATATATATAAAATTAACTAGCTTTTCCGTTTATTTTACTTATAATAACGACTTGATACACCTCTTAAGAATCAATAAATAAAAGGGCAATTTTCATAAAGTATAATAGTGTAGGTGTTAATTACTCAACGCTATCAATAATTATGTATTTTGTTTGAGTTGTCTCTGGATACACTGTATCTACTGGAATGTATCTCAGATCTCCCATCTATCTCCTGCCTCTCTTGTCGCTCTAATTTTCTGTATTCATGATGTATTTGCATTTAACACTTTCAAGTATCTGTATATTCAATATTAAATATGCGTTGATGTATCTAATGTATATGTGTATATCAAAATACATCTAGTGTATCTAGTATAAAAAAATGCATTGATTTTTCCAGTGTATATGTGATGATATTAGTATATTGGTGCATAAATACATCTTTCTGATATTAATTTTGTGATGTATACAATATAACTGTGCATAAGTACATATTTAGAAAAAACAAGCAGACGAAGATATATTCATTCAGATATAAGTGTCTAGTCATGTAATTACGCCTTAATTACATACTTAAAAAAATAAAGATTAAAATATAATCATCCAAATTCATGTATTTGGTTAATTACTCCTTAATTACATTCTTAACAAAATAAAAATAAATATAAGGATGTTTATCTGATTAGATAATTTTTTCTAAATAAAATGATACTTTTACTTGTGATTTTACTCCTCGCAGGAAATTATAGAAAGCTGGATAAAATGTAGGAGAGATATAAGTAAGGGCTCTCATCTCATCATAACTACACATTCACGGTAGATAACGTTATATCATATCATGCTAATCTAAGCGTTAAAGGCTATCAATCACTTATATACAGGTAATTTGTGTTTGTTTTAATTTTATATATTTGTCATGAGTTTATAATTATTGTCTAAAACTCGCATGATATCCAAATTTAGGAATGTGCAAAATCAAACCCATCAATAAATCAAACTGAAAAAAATGTTACTAGGTATTTTCAATAATGTCAAAAGGCCAAAGGACTTATTCGTACCAAACACAAACTACGTGTTATATTATTAAAATGATCTTTTAATATTTAAAGATACTATCATTTATTTTAAGGTTACTTTTGAGATATAATTGGCATATTAGTTTATAGTGAAACAACTTATTTCATGAATATATATAATGTCAGTTTTTAATATTTAAAGATACTTATCATATATTTTAAGTTTATTTTTGAGATATAATTGGTATATTAATTTATAATGAAACAACTTATTTGATGGAAGTTTTTTCTTTTTATGTTTAATTTAACAGTGGAGATCATGATTATATGGTACCTTTTCAAGACACACAAACATGGATAAAGTTTCTAAACTACTCTATTGATGATGATTGGCGTCCATGGAACGTAAATAATCAAGTTGCTGGGTGATTAGTCTCCAAATTTAACATCCTTAATTACAACTATGAATTTTTAATTAAAACTAATTATTATGTTAGTTAATGATACTTAATCATTTTTCTAATATCGTATCATTGTAGTTATACGAGATCTTACTCCAACAAAATGACTTATGCGACAGTGAAGGTATGAAATTAATTTTAGAAATAAGTTATATGAAAATTGAGAAGTAATTAATTAATCTTAATTTAGTCAGATTGAGTTATATTTAAAGAGCTTTATTTTAATTTTATATAACTCCTAAACACGGCATGAAAACATTCGAAAAATGCAAGTTACATCACTAGATAAACAATTTTGAGTTTATAAATTCTGAATTGGTTGGAATGGATTATTCATACATATTAAGCAAAATTTCTTAATACAATACACTAAATTCTACCAACCTCGTAACTTCAACATTAGATCCACCCTGCTAATTATCTAGGTCTTTTCAACTAGAAGCCCATGCAAGTCTTGAATGAAGTTATCAATGTAGTTACTCATGAAGCCAGGACTCGAAAGAAGTTCCTTCCATTTATTATGATTCTCTTTCACTAAACAACCAATTTGGCTATCTTTATCCATCACACATTTCACAGCCTTGTACAAATTCTCCTTTGTAAACAAATCATTTTCATCTTTCTCCACTTCTACACCAACCTTAAGTTGTTGTTCCATCAGTCTAGCATTTAATATGTGATCAATAGGCCTTGGCAAAAGTACCAATTGACATTCACACAACGCCAAAGACTCCCACATTGACCCATAACCACAGTGAGTCACAAAACAACCAACTGATTTGTGTCTTAAAATCTCCAATTGTGGCACCCAACAATCAAGAATCATTCCCTTTTCTTGAACCCTCTCTTTGAATCCCTGTGGCAAAGCTTCTTCTACTGATTTTGTACCTTTAGGTGGCTTAACAACTAAAAGAAATGGTAACTCAGTCAGTTCAAAGCCTAAAACAAGTTCTTGAAACTGTTCCTTTTCAAGAATCAATTGGCTCCCAAATGCACAGAACACTACTGATCCTGGCTTGAATTTCTCGAGCCAATTTGATAATCCGTGTTCTTCTAAAGGCTCCTTTTTTGACTCAGAAATAACAGGTCCTGTGTAAAGGACTGGCTTTTCAAATTGGGTTGCTATGTAGTCACAAAAGGTTCCTTCAATCTCTCTACATGATTTCATAGCTATTGCGTTGCATCGTGTCAATCCCTTCTTCAATCGTTCGTAAAATGTTACGCCCTTACCATATTCATGAAATAGAACTGATAACAACTTAGCTTCACATTCGTGCAACACCACAGTAGTAGAAGGGTAACCTGGAGATGCACCAATTGACCACATCTTAAGAAAGCATAATGACACTGTATTATTATTAAAGAATACCTAGTTTCTATTATTATTGACTAGTAGATAACTGTATCTGAAAATTTGTAATCACAAACATTTTTTTATAAAAGAAACATGAAATTCAGGAATAAGGGTGACCTGGTGGTGGCTTTACTAGCTCAGCTGCAGTTGATGCCATGAAAGTGGCCTTATCCGGTAATCGAATTATTGATATACATGCTACAGCAGGGCAAAAAACAGTGTAAAACAGAGTCTTGATACCCCCAATTTCTCGTGCTAAATCAGGAATCCAATAAGCAAAATCAAAGAAAATGAAATGGGGTTTTAGATTTTGAAGAAAAGATTTGATTTCATCATACAATTCATCCATAGCTGTTGCTAATAGACTCTCCAAGGATCTATGAACATCAGCTGTAGTCTCTGCTCCATATGGAAGGCCATCAACATGAGGTATTGTCAGTTTATGGAATTTGATGAGATTTGGATAAAGATTGAGTTTTTGGAGTCTAATTTCTGCATTTTGTGGCAACAAGAATGAGATTTTGTGACCTCTTTTTGCAAGTTCATTTGACAGATTCATATATGGGATTAAGTGCCCAAAAGCAAGCCATGGGAACATCACTATTTCCAGCTTTGACTCTTCTGTAGAATCTGTCATCTTTTTTTCCTGCTTTGCCTTTGATGAAATTTATCCTACTGAAGGTTGAGATATATTCATAAACTAGATGGTGGACAGCACGGGCACTGGGAATATGAATTAGTTTGACTTGATACAGACTTGAAGAAAGAAAAAAAAATTGAAATTTATTATTTAAAATAAGTCATAGATATTTGTGTTGTCGTAAATCATTTATTAAGATAAAATGATTATTTTAAAGTAAAATTGTTACTTAATATAAAATTATTTTATTTTTTTAGCTGACTAAAAACGAAAGTAAACCATATAAACAGAGAAAAAGAGAATAACATTTTTCATTTATCTTTGTTTAGATGGATATTAAAATGAGTGAAGAAATTGATGTATTAACTTTGTCTTGGTACGAAATGATACAGTAGGAATAGATACACGTTTCATTCATATAATATTTACAACATTAACTATGTCCACAGATTCAAATCAAATAATCACATCATGAAATGTCAAAACTACCCTTAGTTTGAATTGAAATGACAAGACACAGCCATGTTGATACCACTTCTTTAACTCATGCTTCTATAATAGTAGAATTTCAATCAAATACACTTTAATTTTAAGGAAATTTTACACAAATCTTATATTGTTAAGAGCTAATTACATCTTATATATATCTCTACTCTTTTGCAAATTACAAAAATTCCTTAAATTTGTTGGAATCTGGATACATCCCAATATGTCCCGATACATTGTGTCCCCGCTTCGGATACATTCTTCAATGTCCCGATACATCGCGTCTCGATTTCGAATAAATCATAGCGTTAGTGATGTATACGACCGACACATCATGTAAAGTAATGTATCCGAGAAAGAATAGAGTAGAGATTTTTGTAATTTTTTCAAATAGTAGAGAATTTTAGAGCATATGGTAAAATAAATTGTGTATTTAATTAATTTGGGATAATAGGAGAAGGGTCAAAGATATTGAGCAACTTTGCTAGTTTTATCTTCCGTTATACTATGTGGCTATTTATATCCCTATTTACAAATTTGTCACTCGTATCCTTAATTTGATGGAAAGCCTCGAATCAGCCCAAATTATCTGTTTTTCTTAAAAACAAGTCATTTTCAAATTGAAACTCACGTCCGACCTTTTATCTATCTTAACCCAAATAAATTAAAGTCATTGCTAAAGTTTGAGCGCATCAATGTCTTTGGCAGATCGAGAAGATATCTATCTGTTTACTTCTCTTGCTAGCTATCTTGATAGTGAATTCCTTTCTCTTTGAGAATTGAGTTTATTTCTCGAATATTATATCTTATTTAGCTATTGATAGCAGACCCGGCAGTTGTTTAGTCTTTTTCGAGAGTTTAATCTCTTTATGATAGCCACATTAACAAATATATACAAATTCTCAATTTTACACATCTAACCAGCTTGCGTGAGCCATTAACTTTGCCAAAATTACTTCTGCGGGACCAGAGGATACCTAAAATATTAAACTAAAGTAGTGTGGTTACATTTTATCCACGTAGAGAAAAGTACGTGCAACAAATAAAACAATTTAGTACTTCCTTCATTTTATATTAGTGTGTTTGTACTTTGTAGACCAAAAGAGGGAATATTTTGATATATTTATAAAAATAAATTACATAATTTATATTTCGAGAAGTTAAAAGTATCACATAAATTGAAAGAAAATGGGACTCAGAAGATTAAAGTAATCTTACCGGCAAAAATAAAAGGTATTTTCTTTGTCTTAATTTATGTGTCATAGTTTGAATTTTGAGAGTCAAACAATTTAAGTATAACCGTAAATTTGGGGATTGAATCTTCCATTTTTCTAAAATAAAATTTATATATTTGAAATAAAAAATTTAGGATCAGAAAATTAAATGAGTCTAGTGACGGAGTCAGAGTTTAATTAAATGAATTGTGGGTGGCGGAGCAGAATTTTCATTAAGGGGTGTCAATAGTTATACTAAAAAGAAAGAATTATGAGACTAGCAAGGCTACACACAATCTCAAGGAATTTTTGCAACCACTTAATCACTAAACTAAATCTTCATCTTGTGTCTAGAGGTTTCAATATATATATATATATAAAATAAAAATAAAATAAAATGTGACCTCTATATGTAATGTAATTTTTCGGCGAAAAGATGTCACTTGACACCCCTTGGACAAGGCTGACTCCACCCCTGCCGTCATTGTTTCTTCTCCGAAAAAAGAAGTTCACGACCTGTGGGCCTTCTACCTCCACGCAACATTGCTCCGTCAGGCTTTCGCCCATTGCGGAAAATTCCTCAGCCTCCTGTAGGAGTCAAGGTCATATCCTAGTCCCAGTGTGGCTGATCATCTTCTCGAACTAGCTAAAGAGCAGAGAATTTTTGACTGTTTTAACAATTTGTGAGATATTCATGTTTACGAATAAATATATAATTTAAGAAATTCAAATTGCATGTTCAAATAAAATTTGAATTTCAAATCAGTCTAATTTTATATCGCTTGTGCAAACGGATCATAAGATATTCTACCCCAAATACACGCGAATCCATTTGGATACGGTGTATTTAGAACAAGTTATACCTAGTTTTGACCCTACATATCTCGAGATACATGTATCTGGACTCATCAAAATCTAGTAAGATTTATAATATTGAAAACTAAATTAGCCCCTTAGCTAGTGGAATTTCTAAATTCCATTGAATTAAAATTAGAATTTCTTTTAGCAAGTTCCTTTTATCTTACCAAGATATTGATAACATATTAGTAGTTGTTTAGTCTTTTTTTGAGAATTTAATCCTCTTGCGTATAGGACCACTGATTCAGCAAAATTCCTTCTGCGGGGACCAGAGGATACCTAAAATTGTTGTTATTATTTGTCCACATAGAGAAAAATACGCACAACACATAAAACATATATACTTTCTTCATTTTAATTTAATTATTTCATTTTAATTTAAAAGAGGTCCCTTGGCTCCTTGTCATCAATATATAATACATAGTAATTTATTAGTAAAATAAGTATCAATAATTTAGCAACAATGGAAAAGTTGTTGTTGAAACTGCCAGTTTTGTTGCTTCTTCTTCTTCTTCTTCAACAACAACAACAAGAAGCTGCTTCGCATTCTACTGTTGAGTATCTTCCCGGTTTGCCAGGCCGCCTCCCGTTCCCTCTACAGACCGGGTGAGCTCGTTTGCATTTATTTATTTATTTGAGAACGAAAGAATCTAAAAACTATGTTTTTCTGGTAATATTAGAGACGAAGTTTGAATTTTTAAATTTGATAGATTTTAAATTTTAGAATAACTACGTTAGATATAAATAATCAAGGTGGAGATGATTTGTAAGGAGGTTGGTGGTAATGGTTGATGATGTTGATTAGTAAAAGTGAAGGTGATTTTTATATGATCATCTTTAAGGTTTTTTGTTTAAAAAATAATGTACATATTTAGAAATTTTATAAAAATATATTATACGTTATAATAATTAATAATTTAATAAATCAAAATAATTTTGTTTTATTTGACTCTCACATATGAAAAATATCGATAGAAAGTAGGGTGGTTCAAAATCGAACTGCAACAAATAATTTGAATTGAAAAAAAGTTATTGGTTTAACGGTTTTAATTTTTTTAATTATCGGGTTATTGGTTCTTAACGGTTTGGGGTTTTTTTTTAATGGGTTAATCGATAACCCGAAAGTAAATTAATAAATTATATTTATACCATTTGATGTATAAAGTCCTTGATTTAGGATTTAGAGGTCATTTGGTAGGGAGTATTAGGAGAAATAATCCATGTCTTATGTATGAAATTATTAAGTACTATGTTTGATAGGAATTTTGGTCATATGTATAACTAGTCCATGGATTAGTTATATACCCTACATGGTATTATAGGATGTATAACTATACCTCCTATTTGGTGGTATTAGTAATACATAAGATTTATACCATTAGATTATCTATGTAAAGACAAAAATATCCCTAGAATCCTTTTAATCATTTTATTTATTTTCTTGATTTTATGTTTTATATTTTTACTAGTAAATTTATTTAAATGAACTAGTCTACAAATTTTATTATTTAGAGACATATGTTTGTTGCTAAATAAATTCAATACATATCAATACAATATTTGAAATGTGAGTAATTTAACATTTACTAATTGAAAAGACAAATATATCGCCACATGACATTTGTATTTTTCTAATTATTTGTATTTTGAACAATTTATAAATTTGCATACATATTAAAACTACAACTTGCAACTTTTATGTATAAATGTAGATGGTTTATTCAATTTTACTATTGTTTACTGTCTTTTCGGTCCTAAATGTAGATAGTCTATCATTTTTAAATTGAGAATTGACTTGAGTGATCAATTTATTAAGATGAAAATTATTTACCCTTAAATCATTCAAGTGAAAAAATAGCAAACATGACAACAAAATTGTTCTTCTCCTAGCTCGTTAGAAGGTCATTAAAAATAATATTGTCCGACAATTATCTACTTTGACCCAACTTAAAAATAGAAAATCCTATAATAATTCAAGGTATAATTGGAAAGAAGTTTTTTATAGAGTTTTAATCCAAACACAAGATGAGGTGGTAACTCGTAAGCAATGAACCAAACACTTGACAAAAAAATCTCTGCACTACTAATCTCTGCATAATTAATTCCCGCTTTACTAATTCATGTGTTACTAATCTCTGCATTACTAATCCCTACGTTATTAATCTTTGTACCAAACGATCCCTTAGTCTCATATTTTTATTTCTGGCAGTCTCAAACTTGTGTTAGTGTTGTTTTTGAGCAAGATACAATCTATCAACTCTTGTGCATGGTTTATTTGGCTTGTCACCATGTTTCTAAGTGATTTTTAATCATTATTTTTTGTGTCAAATCTTAGCGATTAAATCGATAAACCGTGAATAAATAAGTCAATATCTTAATGATTTTTAACGATTTAGCATGTCTACAAACCGATAACTAATAAATCGAACTAATAAACTTTAAAACAGAATCGAACCAACGATACGCAACCCTTAACAGAAAGTAATATATTTAAATATTTTTTGTATTTATGTCAAAGCATGTCATTTCATTTACTACTCCTTCTACTCCTATTTTGTTTTATTTTTTGTTATTTATATGACAATGTAATTAATTATTGATTAAATAGGTATGTTGGAGTTGGTAAAGATGGAGAGTTGCAACTTTTCTACTATTTTTTGGAATCGGAATCCGAGCCAACTACCGACCCTCTTTTGATTTGGCTATCTGGTGGGCCCGGTTGCTCTGCTGCCACTGCCATTGTTAATGGGATAGGTACATCTTCATATTTTAAATTGTTCGTCTAATTTTGAATATTATCAATAAAGTGTGTCATATAAGTTAAAAGGTGTATAAAATTACAAAAAGAAATAAGTTTGGGAGTAATAGAATCTTAGTTTAATTAAAATGTGTCTCTGAGATTTCGATTATTTAAATCCAATATAGTATCTATGGGTACATAAGAAATGTAATGAATCGATTCTTTTTAATGAATAGATCCGATCGCAACTTCGAATATGAAATTTAAAGGGATCAAATAGGATCTGAATCATAGAACTATAATGAAATATACGATCAGCCAATATTTATCGAATTTGAAAAAAGAGTCAGAAGAAATAGTTCGAGCCTCTTATTTTGATTTTTCAAACCGAGAGATCCATAAATCGGGATCCTCATGCATATAGATACAAATAGTCAAATGGGAGCAAGAGTTTCAGATTGGAATAATCTAGGAGGTACTTGTGGCTTATTAGTTATCCCAAAGAAAAAATATATACATTTTTATTTATTTTTACTTGTCATATTTAAATTTGACATAATTATTAAAAACTAATGGTTGTCACAACTATTTACCCATACTACATTTATTAATTGATGTATACATTTTAAGAAATAATTAATTAGTGCTAAGAATATAATATATATATTTATTTTTAAAATAATCCAAAATAAGAATAATAAATTTTCTTGTTTAGGACCACTCCGTTTTGTGGAACAAGTCTACAATGGGAGTATGCCCTCGTTCGTACTAAACCCACACGCATGGACCAAGGTAAGTTTTTTTTTTTTTTTCAATATTGTTTTGACCAAAAAAATTGTTATAATTATATACTACATAATTAAAGAATAGTCACACATATATATCATTCGATTATCGATTTTCAGATAGCAAGTGTAATATTCTTGGATCAACCAATAAACACAGGATTTTCATATGTAACAAATGAAGCTGCATATAAGCAAACTGATGTACAAGCATTTGACTATGTCTATGAATTTCTAAGAAAGGTAGGTACGCAGTTTCTGAAATTTTTCATTATAAACTAAATTGAAATCATGTTTACTTAACTATGAATTAATTATTTCAGTGGTTCAGTGATCATCCAGAATACATCTCAAATCCATTTTACATGTCTGGAAACTCATATGCTGGCAAGATGATACCAGTTGTAGCCCAATTGATATCAAATGGTAAGGTTCATGTATACTATCGACAAAAAAATATTACATACGTATCCAAAATTATATAATGTATATCTAGAAAATTTTACTCATGTATATATAGATCAAAAACTACGTTTATTACATATAATAAATCTTAAAGAAATTATTCTTTGATTTTGCAAATGCAGGAAATACAGCAGGCAAAGTGCCATTTGTTAATCTTCAGGTTAATAGTTCTCTAATTAGAATTTGTTATCTAATAATTAATTACCATCATCAAGTAATATATTTATTTATTTTTAATTTCAGGGGTATTTAATTGGCAGTCCTGGAACATTTCGTCCTCAAGAAGACAATTATCAAATACTTTTTAGCTATGGCATGGGACTTATATCTGATGAACTTTATAAGGTTAAGTCATAATTAATTTGTTTTAATTATTTTGTACATTATATATAATTAGGTTTAAAATTTGACATGTCAATTTAACTTGAATATTGATTTGTCTTAACAGTCATTAGAGAAGAATTGTGGAGGAGAATATACAAATATAGATCCCAACAATACAGGATGTGCAAATGACTTTCGAAATTTCAAGCAGGTTATTATAAGTGTTGTTTTACAGTATTATCGATCGATCGATGTAGTTTAGTAGGTTATTTGTTATTTTTATGTCAGTAAATTAACATATAGTTATGCAGTTAGTAAAAAACATTAATGGGGAACACATATTAGAGCCCTTTTGCACATATGATTATCTTCAAGCCCCATATCAAATGTCTGGTGAAAGAAGATTACTTGATGATAAACTCATCTCCTTGCAACATCAAGACAAGTGTGCTGTAAGTTCTTTTTTTTTTTATATATATATATTTCGTCTGATTTTCGTCGTCAAGAGACTTTAATATCTGTAGTATGTCAAAAACGGTAGTTGAGGTTGTTAGACTTATATCCTGATATGCTCCCAGCATATATAGGAGTCTATGGTTCCATTGTTATCATATCTCTCTTCTCGATGTGAAATAATATACGAGAAATAGATGTTCAACCTACAATGTCCGATGATAAAGAAATACTACTAAAATAAAAGAAAGAAAGAAAAATATCTGATAATATCACAGATGATTATTCAACTCTAGGTAGTTCGTTTGAAAAATCACTTAACTCTGTTTTATACCCTTAATTGAGAGACTTTAGATTATAAAACAAAATTGGGTGATTTTCTAAGAAAAATACCCTTATCCATCTGCGAAATTATCTCCTAAAAATTTTGAAAGAAAGAAGAAGACAGATAAAGGACCGGCTTTATCCCTTATACAAAACACGTTTTGTCATTTTGACATTCATAACATTATTGAGAGTATATAAAAAAAAAATTACTACATTACTTTTAGCGTATGTAACTTAAATAAATAAATAGAATACTACTAATTGTAGAAACTTATTCTCAATTACTTCAGTCTGATTGGCGCAAGCATATGAAGTATTGGGCTAATGACCCGAAAGTCCAAGAAGCTCTTCATGTTCGAAAGGTGCGTGGATTACAATACGAGTGTATATATATATATATATATATATCACATAATTAACTATTTTCTCCATTCATTTTTACTTATTCAATATTAATTTGACACGTTTCTTAAATATCAATAAATAAAATAACAATTTTACTATATCACTTAGTTACTCGTAATTTTACTCTTCATAGGGAATCATAGGGAGTTGGGTACAATGTAACAAAATTTCAAGTGTAGGCTCTCATCCCAACTACACTCTCACGGTAGATAATGTTGTACCATATCATGCAAAACTAAGCACTAAAGGTTATCGATCACTTATATACAGGTAATTAGTACTCAATATTGTTACGTTTGTGTCTCTGTAAATTTTATATATATGGCATGAGATTAAAGTTATTGCATGATATCTGAATAACGCAAAGTAAATGGAAGTTTCATCATGAAATTAAATCAAATATTGTTTATTTTGTTTGAAACTTTTAAAGTTAAGAGTTGATTGATCATACTTTTTGCAAATAATGTTTATAATTTGAATGTATTTTTTCTAAATAGTTTATACCCCTTTCAATTTTTAAAAACTAGTAAAATCACCCAACTTGATTAATTTTATCTGATTTATACAATCAAAACAGATAGTCACATAATGTCATAGACTTAAGTGAAAATATATCACTACACCAAAAATGATCTTTAGCAACAATAACTTAATTGCCACTAAACATGCATATTTTTAGCAGCAATTAACACTCTTTGTAAGTGTCCCTAAAGCCTATAGCGACATAAATCTAATGATAATTAACTAATGTCAGTAAAAGTTTTAGCACTCTTTGTTAATATATATATTTATTGCCGCTAAAAATTGTTTTTGTTGTAGTGTATCAGCTATTACATATTATTAAAAATATTTTTTTTCTTTATTTGGAATTTTTGGAAAAAAAAAAATTGGTTATCTGAATGCACCTATTCTACGTAAAAAAGATACACATGAAATATAATTTAAATGAGTCATTTTCATTTATTTTTTTTGAAAGGAAATTGAAAAAGAAAAATATAATAAAAGTGGTAACACGGTTTTGAGTATTTTCTAGATTCGAAATACAACTTCAAGTTGTACTTGAAATTTTCATGACCAAATACTAATTTTTTAAAAAGTAAAGAGAATTTCTGAAAAAAATAAATAAATTTTCATGATTAAGCGGTCCTAAATCTCACCTAGTGCTACAAAACTAAAAAAAATTATACTTAAAAAGATATGTGAGCCCCTGCGAAGATATACAGAAGAACATTTTTCATGTCATTATAATTTTATTTTTTGATGTATTTACAATAATTTCATGAATATATAATGGAGGTTTTCTTCTTTTTATGTTTAAACAGTGGCGATCATGATTATTCGGTACCTTTTCAATCGACACAAGCATGGATAAAGTCTCTAAACTACGCTATTGATGATGATTGGCGTCCATGGAACGTAAATAATCAAATTGCTGGGTAATTAATCTCCAAATTTAATATCCTTAATTACAATTATGAATTCTTAACTAAAACTAATTATTATTATGTGAGTTGATAATGCTTAATCATTTTTCTAATATCGTATCCTTGTAGTTATACGAGATCTTACTCCAACAAAATGACTTTTGCAACAGTGAAGGTGTGAAATTAATTGTAGAAATAATTTTCATGAAAATTGGAAATAATTAATTTATCTCAATTTAGTCAGATTGAGTTTCATTTAACGAGACTTATTTAAACTTTATATTTATATTTAACTTTGAGTTTTTAAAAAAAAAATAGGGATCAGGACACACCGCTTGTAGATACAAACCTGAAGAATGTCTTGTTATGTTCAAAAGATGGATAAATCATGATCCTCTATAAATAGTCCTCAATTTCATCTATATATCTTCTCTCTATTTTTATTTTAATGAAATAATCTTTTCTTAACTCTTGGAGATCAATTTTATTGCCCACAAATTCATTGAAAAGAATAATCATGTATTGAATTGTGAATGAATCAGATATTATGTATTTATTCTTGAATTCGTATTTATAATATTAGCTTCAGTTATGCAATATTTCTTTGAGTGTTCATAAATGCATTTAAAGGAACTAAAAATGTTAATAAAAAAAAGCTCTAAATTTGAAGAGAATTGTATAACTCAGTGGTGGAGTAAAAAATATAAAAAATACATGTTAACAATGAGATTCGAACTCGGGCTCAACAACGCTAAAAGAGCCTTAAGTACCCATCCAATAGTCAATGGGCCAATCAAATCATTTATTTAATGGGTGCTCTATGCTAATTTTATACAAATAACTCTTCATTGCTACATATATATATATATATATTCCGAGACGAGGTTAATGGGTGCTCGAGCACCTGGCGGACTCCATGTGGGTCCGCCCCTGGATAAATGCAAGTTACATCATCCGATACATGATTTTAAGCTTATGAGTTCTGAATTTCAAAACATGATAACAATTGATTGGAATAGATTAGACATACATTGGATTCTGTCCACCGTAGATTCACCCCTGCTAATTATCTAGGTATTTTCAACTAGAAGTACATGCAGGTCTTGAATGAAGTTATCGATGTAGTTACTCATGAAGCCACGACTTGAAAGAAGTTCCTTCCATTTCTTATGATTCTCTTTCACAAGACAACCGATTTTGCTATCTTTATCCATCACACATTTCACAGCCTTGCACAAATTATCCTTAGTAAACAAATCATTTTCATCCTTCTCCACTTCTACACCAACCTTAAGTTGTTGTTCCATCAGCCTAGCATTGAAAATGTGATCAATAGGCCTTGGCAAAAGTACCAATTGACAATCACACAGTGCCAAAGACTCCCACATCGATCCATAACCACAGTGAGTTACGAAACAACCAACTGATTTGTGTCTTAAAATCTCCAATTGTGGCACCCAACAATCAAGAATCAATCCCTTTTCTTGAACCCGTTCTTTGAATCCCTCTGGCAAGGCCTCTCCTACTGAATTTGTCCCTCTGGGTGGCTTAACAACTAAAAGAAATGGTAACTCAGTCAGTTCAAAGCCTAAAACAAGTTCTTGAAACTGCTTCTTTTCAAGAATCAATTGACTCCCAAATGCACAGAACACTACTGATCCTGGCTCGAATTTCTCAAGCCAATTTGATAATCCGTGTTCTTCTAAAGGCTCCTTTTTCGGCTCAGAAATAACAGGTCCTGTGTAAAGGACTGGCTTTTCAAATTGTGTTGAGATGTAGTCACAAAAGTTTCCTTCAATCTCTCTACATGTTTTCATAGCTATTGCGTCACATCGTGTCATTCCCTTCTTTACTCGTTCATAAAATGTCACCCCCTTGCCATATTCATGAAATACAAATGACAACAACTTAGCTTCACATTCGCGCAACACCACAGTAGTAGAAGGGTAACCTGGAGATCCAACAATTGACCACATCTTTAGATAGCAAAATAGAATAGCAGTTATTCTATCAAATCATGGCACTATATGATACATAATAGTGTTACTAAAGTTACAGTTTTGGCGATTCTTCTTAGGTTGTTCCAAACAAGCTATATAAGCAGTTGCGGAGTCAGGAAATTCAAATTTGGGACCTAAAACAATTTAATGTCTTTTGCTTACTAAATACTATATAGCCCATGGCGGATGCAGGTTTGAACATAATATACTCGTTCAGTAAAATTCAATAGTTTTAGTCTAAACTTCTTATTTGTGATAAAAAAAAAAAATCACTACTAAACATGTACAAAATTAAATTAAGAACATCGCATTTATTTATTTATACGGAGAAGGGTCTAATACAAATATACCCTTCGTTTACCTTTTGACCACAAAATGCCCTCGGGATTAACCTTCGTGGCCCTATTATATAAGGAATATGAATATATTCAATTTATCTCTAATATATATATTCAAACAAAACTTCAGCTACAAATCAATCTGATTTCAAACCATGTCCAAACGGAACCTAAATTCGCCTTTGAATATAACTACACCAAAAAAGCACAAAAAAAGAAAAAGAAAGAGGAGGAGAAGGGTGACCTGGTGGTGGCTTTACTAATTCAGCTGCAGTTGATGCCATAAAAATAGCCTTATCCGGTGATCGAATCAATGTTGCAGATGATACAGCAGGGCAAACAACTCTGTAAAACAGAGTCTTGATACCCCCAATTTCTAGTGCTAAATCAGGAATCCAATAAGCAAAATCAAAGAAAACAAAATGGGGTTTTAGATTTTGAAGAAACGATTTGATTTCATCATACAATTCATCAAAAGCTGTTGCTAATAGACTCTCCAAAGATCTATGAACATCAGCTGTAGTCTCTGCTCCATATGGAAGGCCATCAACATGAGGTATTGTCAGTTTATGTAATGTGATGAGATTTGGGTAAAGATTGAGTTTTTGAAGTCTAATTTCAGCATTTTTGGGCAACAAGAATGTAATTTTGTGACCTCTTTTTGCAAGTTCATTTGAGAGGTTCATAAATGGGATTAAGTGCCCAAAAGCAAGCCATGGGAACATCACTATTTCCATCTTTTTCTTTTCTCTTTCGCCTTAGATGAAATGCTACTTTATTTGATCATATTTGTTTTTTATTAGAGTTGGGGGTTAGTGGGTTGGTGGATAGGGATATGGGTATCTTTTAAAATTATTTTTAAAAAATTAAATGGATCGGTTAGTTGGTTCTCTATCTTCGTCCCGAGAGGCTTTAATATCTATAGCATGTCAGAAACTGGAGGTGGTTAGACTTATACCCTGATATGCTCCTAGAATATATAGGAGTCTATAATTTTATTGTTGTTGTTGATGGAGGTACACATCCATCTTGTCATGTCAAACAATATACGAGAAATAAATGATCAACTTGCAATGTCCAATAATAAAATAAAAAAAATTACTACTAAAGAAAAATAAAGATAGAAAAAAAAATGATATCACAGAACATCACCTTTTAGGGAATGGGCTACATGTCAAATTTTGGAAGAACAAATAAATGGTTGAACAATGCCACCCTCTACCAGATTGCTAATTCTTACCTTAGACTCAAACCTAAAGTGCATCTTTGTGTAAACTGAGTAAACAAAAGACATCCTTATATTATTAGAAAAATGACAATATTAGAGGTGAAAAATGTTTACCATCTAAACAACCCTCTCTCGTAACAAGTAGCATGTGAAAGGTAAAATGGACGAGGAGCTAGGAACCCACAAATACAATAATGTCATGAGAGTTAGCAAGTTGCACTTTTAACGTTTGTGAAGAAATGAAAACATTGTTAATTACGGTTCGAACAAGATGATGGGTTAGTCTTCTCTCTTTCGGTGGGTGGCAAGAACAATTTATAAAAGTCTCTCAACTCTAGGTAATTCTTAGTCGTTATTTTTTCCATAATAATCATCCAACAAGAAATTAAGGAAAGAAAAAAGAAGAAAAAAAGATGATAATATCTCACGTGGTCATTTAACAATAGATAGTTACTTAGAAAATGACTTAATTTTGTTTTATATCCTTAATTGAGTGACTTTGGAATATAAAATAAACTTGAGTGATTTTCTATGAAAAATACACTCATCCATTTGAGAAATTATCTCCTAAAAGTTTTGAAAAAAAGGAAGAAGACAAATAAAAATGAAGAAAATGATCGATAATGGATCGGGCTTTATCCCTTAAACAAAACATGTTTTGTCATTTTGACAGTCATAACACTATTATGAGTATATAAAAAAAATTGTTTATTACTGTCAACGTATATGACTTAAAAAACAAAATACTGCCAATCATAAAAACTTATTCTCAATTACTTCAATCTGACTGGCGCAAGCATATGTAGTATTGGTCTAATGACCCGGAAATCTAACAAGCTCTTCATGTTTGAAAGGCACGCACGTGGACTACAATATATAAGAGTAAGAGTGTATATATCACATACTTGATAATTGAGGGGTTGTCAATTGAGACCAAGTTGAGGTGTCTAGATGTGTTTATTTGATAATTGAGGTCAAGTTTGAGTGTGTCTATTTATATCTTATGCCGATATTCTCTATATAATATTTGTAAATAATCCAGACAAACGAGGCTATTATATATTGTGATGGATGGGCCTTTGGTAGATGGATTACCAATAATAAGAGCATAATTGGACCTAATGTGAACCGAAAGCCCAAACTTGAAATACGAAAGCCTTCTTCTCCGAATCCCCTTCCGCTTTCTCCGTAAACAATCAATGGAGTCCAAACCCTCAACCGGATTGGGACCCTCCAGTAGTCCTCTACTCTCTCTCTCCACCTTCGTCCACCAGCACTGCTCCCGACTCGGTGCCGAACTCACCAATCGTTTCGACGAAGCGAAACGGCTGAGTTCTAAAATCGCCGCCGATTTTATTCAGCAGCCGCTGCCGGCGGCGATAGGGAGGAGTTGTTCGTTGCCGTTGCATTCTTATCATCTATCTCTTCCGTTCGCTTCGGTGTCGCAGCGTCAAGAGAAGGTCGCTAAAAACACCGGTTTGAGCTCGGATTATGTGGCTAGGACATTAACTGGAACTTCTGTATACACTGTTAGCAATTCTAACAATGAATTCGTGCTCATTTCGGACCCGAATAGTGCGAAGTCAATCGGATTATTGTGCTTCCGTCAAGAGGACGCCGAGGCATTTCTTGCTCAGGTGAACTTCATTTTTTAAAATAAATTTATAGAATTTTTTCTCTATACAAGAGAGTGAAGGGAGAGATGAACTCCTTTATCAAAGTAGGGAAGCAAGAAGGGAAAAAGAAATGTATAAACTAGCCCAAAAGAGAAAACTAAGTTAAAGATGATTGCTTTAAATGAAATTATTGGGTATATATCATTGGAACATTGCCTTAAAGGACAAATTATTTATTATTGGAATGTATTGAACCTGCATATAGCGGAATTGATACATAAGATAGCAGATACAGAAGACCGATAATGTTGACCTTTTTAGTTTGCAATTGAGGTGTTGTTATAGAAGTTTTGATATACAATGGAAGGCTTGTTTGTGGAGAAATGAACATGTGAAGGTTTTTCAGGTACAGTTGCGGAAGGGGGAAGTGAGAGGTGGAGCTAAGGTAGTTCCGTTGACGCTTGATCAGGTGAATTTTTTGTTTCCTTTTGCTTTGAATTTTCTTTCAAAGATGTATCTGCTTTGGTGATTTTTTTCTTCTTTCTTTTTACAAGTTTGTACATTCATTAGAAAAGAATTGCAAACTTTAGGAGTGACATTAGATTACTCTATGGAGAAGGCCATTTTCTTGTTTAAAGGATTGAACTTTAGCGAAATTTTAGTACCATGAAACTGTCTGGTAATAGATATGGTATTAGTGATGGACAGTTTTGTCTCTAGTGCTCATCAAGATTGGTTGGTGGAAAGTCAGAAGCTACTGATGATCTACTTGTATGTATATGTTCGATCTAATTCTGTGCATATTTTGAGAACTTCTTCTTGCAAGAATGGGTATAAACTTTGATGGTTATTGAATCGTCCATTAGTGAAAGAAGTGTTGTATTCAAATGCAGCAGAATGGATATACTGATCCTAACTTGTTTAGATTGACACATAGTTGATTGATTGAATCAAAACAGAGCATGCATGCTCTTTAGCATAAGCAATGGAGTCTTTTCAAAAGCACCCCTTGAGATAAGGCTCGATTAGATTACCTGACCATCTCAGGTTAAGATTAATTTACTGAGCCATTTTCCTTTACCATTCCTTTTAGTGATTTCTTCTCTTTTACATCTTTAAGATAAGTTGTATGCATTATTGATACATTTCGTATCTCTTGTTCATCCATAAAAAAGGGGATCCTACCGTACTCCTTTTGAGCCTCAGACGTCTGATCTGTCCCGTTTAATATATCTTCTTCTGCTATTAAATTAAAAAGAAAAAGTTGAAGCCTAACTTAAGAATGAAAGACATTTTTGTCTCTATTTAACAGGTCCAGTGTACATTAAGTAATCTATTGCAACTAGTTGCAGTTGTCTGTATGTGCAAGAATTTCTGTTTTTTGCTTTTCCATTTCTTCCTAAAGGTGTTGCTAGGCACTTGTCCCGTATTTTGATTGGTTACACGTCTTTCTTTTTGGTATCAATTTGCAGGTTTACATGTTGAAGGTGGAAGGAATCGCATTTCGTTTTTTGCCAGATCCTGTTCAAATTAAGAATGCAATGGAGGTAGTTATCCGCATTGGTCTTCCTTAAGTTTTGGGTCTGGATCCTTGTAATTTCCACTGAATGCAGTAGAATTGCACAAGGATGCCTGTTCAGTTGTGCGAGTGATAGTTATATTGTATATTCATCTATCTGTGATATTTTATGTGAAAGTACACTGGCATGTAGTTTTAACTAATGACCAGATTCCAGAGACGGTAGAATTGCTTGCAACCCATCAATTTTGGAGGTTCACTGCTATGCCCGTGTTTTTTCTTCTCTTTTCTGATAATTAAAAATTTCCAAAATGGAGGTGTTTCCAAGATTTGAACTTGGGTTACTGACATGCCCTGTATGTAGGCTCTTGCTCACTAGCCTAGCAGATGAAGCATAGATTACTAATGACTTCGCCTCCATTGCCACCCAACTTCTGTCTCCTCCTTCTGAAAATATCTCTTTGGCTAAACATAATATTTCAATGCATGCTTATTAAAAAGATCTGTTCATCTCAACATTGACCTTTTCTGTGACAGTTAAAAGCTTCGGATGTGAAGACTGGATTTGATGGAGTCCCTGTTTTCCAGGTACCATATAAACTTTTTTGCCAACTATATGCAAAAAAACCTCTAGCATTACATACTCAGCCTGTGTATTTTTTGAATTATGAACCATCACTCACTGGAAAGCTTTTGCTGAATATTTTGTATATCGGGGGGTGGACTGCACTGAATATGGTTAAACTCTGCTTAATTCTGTAGCTTTTTGTTCTTGTGCAGTCAGATCTCCTAGTTGTGAAAAAGAGAAACAGACGATACTGTCCAATATACTTTCGAAAGGTATGTTGGTTTAATATCTTTAACTGTAGCTAGTCAGAAGAAACAAAAAAAAACTAGATGTAACTATTTATTCGTGATGGTTTTCGTGTGATTTCCTTTTCTGGTATACAGGAGGATATAGAAAAGGAGTTATCGTCAAGGGCATCGAGAGGATCTAGTGTCTCTCAGCACATTATGGTATCATAATCACTTTTATCTTTCTGTTTGCTTTCTGATAGGGCGTGCAGATAGATTTATGATGGTCAAACATGCTAAAAGGTGAATATAAGATGTCTATGAGAACTTACTTTTTTTGTAAGTGTCTTGGAGTAAATTTCATTGGCAGTGATCTCTCTTTCATCAAGTCTGACATTGTCCGAGTGCGGAGAGGATTTTAAAATTTGAATTTACGTGCAACAGGTTTCACTTGGAGAGTCTAACATAGTAAATTTTGCATGTAATGGGGAGGGTTAATGGTTGAAAGTTATTGCTTGAAAAATATAGCTATGTCTCCCTAATTAATTATCATGTTAATGCAAAATCTCTTACTTCAATTACAAGAAGGAAATGGAGTTAAGAACCCTGAAAGAGGTTTGATGAATGCTAAGGACATTAATGCTTTGCTGTTTAAAACCTTTTGTATGTAAAAAATCACCTTGCCGATCCTCTTACTGGCCGTATCTTTTTGGTAAGTTATCAAAGAACAGTGTTTCTTTTCCTTTCTAAAGATTCCTGTCGGACTATCATAGGGGCTTGTCCATGAAAGGACAAGGTTTACTGGCTTTTCTGTATTCGTCGAGATTTTTTGTCATCTGACCTGTCATTGTAACAACACTATAGCAGCTAATGTTAACTTGCTAGTATTCTTTTTCCTTATCAACAGGTAGGGACTTTGGAAGATGTCCTGAAAAAAATGGAGGTAGGTGCTTCCTGCTTGGACATTTTATATGTTAATTTCAGAAGTTCAATTATACTTCGAATTCTTAGTTTCATGCATCAATAAATCTGTTATCGCACTACATGTTGTAAAGATGAATCAATTACATCTTGGTCTGAAACTTGTTGAGGGACTGATACCATAAGTACTCATTTAAGAGAAAGTAACATAATGAGTAAACCATAAGCCAAGGAAATTAAGGCTAATCTACCAGCTTTTACCCACTACCCCTTTTTTCCAAAGGGATGAGGAAAATACTAAAAACTTACACCAGCAGTTCATACTGTCAAAAGATGTTTGTCCATTGTTAAATGGTTCCTTGCTGGAAAATTGAAAGGAGGAAGTGAAAAATTAAAACACGCACGTGCAGAAATGAAAATTTAAAAGCTGTGTAGCTTATCGCCAAATTTGAATTTCAAACAGCATAGAAGAAATGTTTTCTGGGATAACATCTTAAAGCTTTTCTATTCTATCCTTTGTTTTAAGCAAATGTAACAATATTCCGACATGGACCCCCCAGCTATTTTTTTTTTCCTCTTCTGTCGGTTACTTCTATCAACTTCTCTGTGTTTCCGGCGGCAGATAAGTCAGAGAAATTCTGGCTGGGAGGACCTTATCTTTATTCCCCCTGGTAAAAGCCATTCACAGCACATTCAAGATGTTACAAAAGCATGAATTTCTTGCAAGCAGCTCCTGTTTGAAACAAATCAAAATAGAGGCAGGTTCACATTCTCCTCTGCACTTGGTCGACCCGAATAATCCAAATAGTTAAGCTCCGTATGCTTTCTACCTCTGACTTGTTTTATTAGTAATTTATAGAAGCTTTTACTAATTTCTTGATATGTTCAGGTACTGCTGGATTAGCTTAAAGAAGATACATAAATGATCAAGTTTTTGCTTGAATATTTAATGGAGGGAACAACTAACATGTTATACACTAAAAGTCAATGAGTTGGTTACTAGAGGCACAATTTACTTGGTGTCATCTGTACATTGCACAATTTGAATTGTTGAATTATGTTTCGACTCTTAGCAATATTCTATATTGATGAGGTAAATTATCCCAGGATGCTTTGCACACTCTCACCTCCCATTTTATTTGAGAGTGAAAGAAACGATAACAAGTTATGGTACCCTCAGTTTGCGACGAAAATTTTTGAAGTTGTGTGGTGCTCTTCTGGTACATTTAACCGCATGTTCTTAAATTTTGGTGCGTTGCTTTATGCCATCCAGTGTTATTGGTCTTGACTTGTGAGTCATGCCCCAGTAGACGATATCGCTGAGCACGCCGATTGGTAATTTGCACCAACTAACTGCTGAGGCTGTTGGTATAATATAATTGGAAACTTAATAAAGGTCTCTTTGAATAGTTCATTTGAAGGTTAATTTTTAGACAATTGGACTTTCTTGTTTTTCTTTTCATTTTGGGTCAAGTCTTTTTTACCTTTACATATTTCTCTGGAAAAAAAAGTTTTTGTGATAATAGTGTTGCCAGAAGCTTTTTGAAATGGAAAAATATGTGATGCACCTTTTTAGTTTGCCAAAATAACTAAGAAGCCTACTTTTTTTATACTAAAGGCTTACCTAGACTATGTACCTAAAGAAAAAAGAGAAATTTTGACTCATCTACAACAATGTACCTTCCATTAATATAGTTTAATATGTTGTTAACAAAGTAGTTTTGATCATTTCCTCTCTCACTAATAAAAAAGGAAAAAGAAGATGATAGATTACAAGGGTGCCCTGTTATGTAATACTCTGTTCATCTCAAATTATATGTCATGTTTCGTTCATACACTCATTTTTGTTATAAGATATGATATTTCTTAAATAAATATTTAGTATTGAAGCGTTTGTAGTCTTCAAGAACAATTACTACTAAAGACAAAATGGAAACAAATTATTATTTTTGTCTTGAACTTATAAAATGACAAATAATTTGAGACAATTATGTTTAGAAATTACGACGGTGGGAGTAATATTCATGTAAATTATTGAAAGGGTTGACATTGAGTGTACAACAATGATTTTCTACCCTAATATCAACATGGGAATCTATTGTTTTGGTAAAGAGTGGTTATCTCACCTAAAGAATATTAAAATGATCATTTGTTAAAGATGATCATTGCTGTTTTATTAATTTATTTTTTCTGTTCTATATAGCAATATAATTAATTATATTAGTTCTAAAAATGTGTAGAAAATCAAGTATTGGTGCGACCTTGCAATTTTGTAACAGCTAAAAGTGACATTTGTTTGTTCATAAGACATTGACAGCCCAACTATACAAGTTGTTGGCCTTAAGCTATTAGCTGCCCTTCCAAATATTTCAAAAAATTGTGAATTTTAACATTTTCTTAATTATTTTGTCTTCACAATTTTATTTTAGTAATTCTTACTCCAAATGGCAAGCACTCTGCTAAGTTGAAAAAAGATTTAACTCATGTGTTCTGATAATTAGAGGTGGATCATTTTTAAACTTTATGAGTTCGGCTTAAGATTCATAGTATTTACCTATCGATGTACTATTTGTAATAATTTTATAAAATTTTACTCATAAATTTATGTTTCGCTTTGAAAGTACTGGGTTTATATGAACCTAGTATAACAAGGGTGGATCCGGCCCTCTTGATAATATTACAAAAGAATTTAAACAAAACCATCGTATTCAGAGATGGATCCATGATTTTCAGTTGTATGAATTCAACTTTTAAGTTCTAAGCATTTTACTTGTGATATTATTAAAATTATGGATCCATATTTTACTATTATTGAGATTCAAAAGAACTTTTTATATAAAAAATCATGTTTTGCGTCAAAAATATTAAATTCAGATACATGCCGTACTATAAGTCTACAACCGCCAATGGGTGTATTTTAGTTGTTTATAATAATAATAATAATAATAATATATTATATCTTATTTTTATGTCAATAAACTCACTTTTATGAGTGATTAAGTGATAATAACGTATTATATTATAGAAGTTAAACTCGACGGAAAATAAAAGAAGCCATTTGCCCTTCCCTTAAAGAAAAACAAATTGACTCAACAATCATTATCAACTTTGTATCTTGACAATAAAGGATGGGTATTTTAGGAAATAAAACAATATAATATCTTTTTTCAAAAATAAATAATAATAATAATAATAACAACACATATAAAACATATGGCAAACAATTTAAATCTCCTTCCCTTATATATATTGATCTCCAAGTTAAGAAAATGAAATCTTAAAAAGACAAGTAAACAACACTTGGAGCTTTCTTAGTAGTTCTAATTACTTATTCCTTAATCTTTTCATAATTAGGCCTCCTCTCTGTCTCTCTAACAACTATTGCCAAATCCCTTTTAAATATATGTTAATCACTCAATTTTAAATTAATCAACTATCTTACTTGCTCACTACAAATATTATTATTATTGTTAAGGTTGGAGAGAGTGAAAGTTCACATTTTATTATATAATACAAAGAACTAGCACTCTCCTTTCTATACACGACATACCAAAAAAAGAAAAATGATTATGAAGTCCCTTCCTTCTAAAGCATTGATCATAAAAATCAACTTGGTTTTCTTGGCTTGTTTCTTGATTGGTTATGCTGCTATTCTTCTTAAGCCATCAACTTATGTTTATCATGAATATGCAACATCTCTTGTTAGATGTTCATTGAGAGAATGTCATCATAAGGTAAGGTGAGCTTTAATTTTTTGTTTGGAAATGTCTGATAATGTTACGCTTCGTTATACTTTGGAGCTATTCATATTCTTGGTATTAGCAAATTGTCTTGTATTTGCTCGACTTTTTTAATGGATAAAGTATGGTTGGACCTCTGGTAAAGGCAAGAGCAAATACGAAACGATTTGTTGATGTTAAAGGTATGAATGAACTCAAAGCATAACAAAGGGTGAAATTAGGATATTTCGAAGAATAAGGTGAGTTTTTTTTTTTTAATAGTAAAAAGGTTCAATTGACTTTTTATTATTTGAAATATCTTAATTTTACCCTTCGTATTACTTTAGGGTTATTCATACATTTGTCATTAGCAAATCGTCTTGTATTTGCTCTTGATTTTAACAGACAAATCCATACTAGATCATTCTCAAAAGTCAAGAGCAAGTACGAGACAATTTGCTAAAACCCTAAAGTATATATCCGAGGGTAAAATTAAGATATTTCATACAATGTAGACCATTATCCATTCTTTTTATTCAAATTCAAGAAAGTTATAACTCAAGATATATTAATCTGTTTGAATAAGAAAAAAACATGAACTTATTTTTTTCTTCTTGTTTTGAATAGGGAGAAGGAGGGATAAAGATGAAAGCAGTATTAGAAGAAAAAATGGTTATGAATGAAGCAAAAACAGAGAAAAAGCTAGTACTAAAGCGCGAAAAGCCGAGTTTTTTAAATAAAATGGGGAGAGGAATGAAGATAGGAATGGTAAATATGGAAGGTGAAGATGTTAGTGAATGGAAAATCTATGGCCAAATATCAAACATTAAATTCGAGAAAGTCTCGAATTTATTCGAATGGAAAGACATATTTCCAGAATGGATAGATGAAGAAGAAGAAATGGATGGACCAATGTGTCCTGAAATACCAATGCCAAATTTTAACAACTATAGAGATAATATGGATATGTTAGTTGTAAAATTGCCATGTAAATATCCACAAGAAGGATGGGGAAGAGATGTTTATAGGTTACAAGTGAATCTTGTGGCTGCAAATTTGGCTGTGAAAAGAGGAATTGGTAAGAATATGAAATTGATTTTTTTGAGTAAGTGTAGACCTATGGTGGAAATGTTTAGATGTGAGGAGTTAAAGAAAAAAGAAGGGGATTGGTGGTATTATGAGTCAAATATGGATAAATTGGCTCAAAAAGTTTCATTGCCAATTGGTTCTTGTATGTTGGCTTTGCCTCTATGGGGAAAAGGTATGTTTACACTTTCAAACTTTTACTTCTTCTTTTTTTGATGTTACAAAGTTGACTATTAAGTTGGTTAAACAATCAAACTGCTATAACATGTTAAATTATACTGATCATAAAAAATGATGATGATCATCCTTAAGAAGTATTGGAATGTGTTGATTCCAAACATGTTAAATTACATTGATCATAATGATCAACCTTAAGAAGTATCGGAATGTGTTAATTCTTAGCATGTTAGATTACATTGATCATTAAAAAATAAAATGTCATAGTAGGTTAGTATGTGAGATGTATCGAAATGTGTTAATTCCAAAAAAATGAAGATCAAAACGATCATCCTTAAGTTGTATTGGAATGGAATGCGTTAATTCCTAACATGTTAAATTACCTTGATCATAAAAAATGACACGGTTAGTGTGTGAGACGTATCGAAATAATTCAAAAAATTGAGACGCGCCAGGTAGGGGTCGAACCTACGACTTTCTGCTTAGGAAACAGACGCTCCATCCACTGAGCTACAGGCGCTTCTATGGCAAAAATCTGTAACAAATATTATTTATCTAGTTTCTTTAATAGTAAAAAAAATAAATCTTTTTGAATAATTTCTCTTCACCTAATTATAATGATTTGCTCAAACTTTTTGGTTACCTCTACTTGTAATAATAGTCTCAAATATTCTTGGTTAGCAACTAACTTGACTATTTTGTAAGACAATCAATGGGTTTGAGACTTTTGAGTTATATACCTATTAGAGTTACGAATTTTTATACCATCGAATCATTTTTTTTTTGTTAAAGAGATAACTTGTTCTATTTTCATGATTATAAATTACATATTTAAATTTTTTTTAATCTATATATTTTTTTCGAGTAATATGATCGCGTAAAATATTCTTTTACAATAACGGTGTGTATAACGTTTATTGGTGAGAAGTTTTGATTTTAAGTGGTTGGTGCCAAAAGGAGGTTGAAAAAACATTATCCAAATAGTCAGTATAATGTTTGGTAGATTTTGAGAAATTAAATGTCTACTTGCATATACAAAATATATAGGCTAAGGCGTGTCATGAAAATTATAATACACAAAAATGCTACAAATATTATTCTTTTTTTCTTCGTACGAAGTCAATGTTCAACTAATCAAGAAGCTAATAATACAAATTAATTGAACATAAGGTGGAAACTCAAATATTTATTAGTCCACATGCTAAGACCTTTCTATTAATTACTTCACTAACCTCCAATATTTTATGTTCATTGTTACCAATGACAAAAATATAGAATTCAGATCAAATTTACTGAATTCTGTCAAACTCACATTATAAACATATTTTGATTACAGAAATCAACGAAGTGTATGATATTTCGAAAATAGAAAGCAGCACAAAACTACCAACAAGAGAAGCTTATGCCACGGTTCTTCATTCATCAGAAACATATGTTTGTGGTGCAATAACACTAGCTCAGAGTCTTCTTCGAACTGGAACCAAACGGGACCTAATTCTTCTTCTGGATAACAGTATCTCTGAATCCAAACGCGACGCGCTTATAAAAGCAGGGTGGAAACTGCGGTTCATAAAGAGGATAAGAAACCCTAGAGCTGAGAAAAATACGTATAATGAGTATAATTACAGCAAGTTTAGGTTATGGCAGCATACGGATTATGATAAAATTATTTTCATTGATGCTGATATTATCGTTCTTCGTAACATTGACCTCCTTTTCCATTTTCCTCAGATGACAGCTACAGGTAATATCAGTTATTTCAATTTATACGTCTTACTTTCTTTGTTTTACTAGCCTATTTTGAAAAGAATGCGGGTGTGGATGCATGGTTGGGCCCGGAGATGGGGTGGGGTGGAGTGTTTGGGGGCGAGAGGAAACAATCAACGTGTAACATCGTTATCTCTATTTCCACAGCAAAGTCATTTTCTTAAAGAAAATAATTTTCAAAATTTGACCTACTAAATATAGAAAAATTGAAACACTTTTTGTAAAATATTTTCTCCATATATATACAGCATACACACGTTTAATGACACTCCTTTATATAAATGTTATGGCATAGTATAAAATCACAAGTTTCAAGACCATATATACAATCCAAGAATTTTCTTTGCATTCTTAAAATTCGTGTACAATCGAATTAAGACACTAAGAGTGAAAAACAAAGTTTAAGTATTTAAATTTTGAATTTGTCATTTGCAGGTAACGATGCGTCAATCTTTAATTCCGGAATAATGGTGATCGAGCCATCAAATTGCACCTTCAAAATGTTCATGAAACGTACAAAAGAGATCATTTCATATAATGGAGGTGACCAAGGCTTCCTTAATGAAGTATTTGTATGGTGGCATAGGTTGCCTAGAAGAGTTAATTTTTTGAAGAATTTTTGGTCAAATAATTCGAATGAGGTCAGCGTTAAGAATCAACTATTCGGAGCAGATCCTCCAAAAGTATACTCCATACATTATCTAGGGTTAAAACCATGGGTATGTTATAGAGACTACGATTGTAACTGGGACATAGGTGATCAACGTGTTTATGCTAGCGATATCGCGCATGAGACATGGTGGAAATTACATGACTCAATGGATGAGAGTTTACAAAAATTTTGTGGATTGACAGAGCAAAGGAAAATTGAATTAGAATGGGATAGAAAATTGGCTGGAAAAATTGGATTTGAAGATGAACATTGGAGGATTAATGTTACTGATCCTAGAAAATTTTCTTGAATTTTTTTTTTAACATGTATGCTACTATATATAGTAGTACTTTTGCACAGAGTACTTATGAACATGGCCTTCATGCACTATTTATTCATGTGTAGATAGAGAGGATGCTTGTTCTTCATTTTTGGAACATGAAAAATGTTTAGCTATCCTACCTCCTCTTTTTTTATTATTGTTATTATAAGAACATTTTATCATATGCTTATATGTTCAGTATAGTGAAACAAGTCCTATTTCGAGTATCTGAATGATACTTACCAACAAATTTAAGAGGATGTCATATTTTATGCCTAATATATAATACTAGCTTTTAAAGACTCGATCAAGTTATCAAAATATATTTTTTCCAACTTATACATCAGTCCATTTTTAGTAATATTATAATCTATGATTTTCAAAATTGTAAGAATATTTTAAATTCATTTAACTCTTCAATTTGTCTATTTGATGTATGGTTTTTCCATATTAAATTTTTTATTCAATTAAATGTCATCATATAAAATGAGACCAGTCGTATTTAGAATAATTATGTTCCGTTTTAATTAGGATAGGACTATTAAAATGCTATAAGGTAGACTACAAATTAAATTAAGCTTAATTAGTCAACTATAGTACTTAACAATTTCAATAAACAAATCAAATATTTTATTTAAATTATGTAAGATAGATAAGTGTTTTTTTTCCTTAAGAGAAAAACATGAATTTGGTAGAGCATGGATTGTTGTATTAATTTTATGATTACTAGTATAACCAACGAAGTGATTGATATACTTCAAAGTTCAACAAACAAGTTTTTTATACGCAGATAGACTTTTATACGACAATAATATTATACTCTTTATAATAAACTTTGCGATAACATTTTAAGAAAATATTTAGATAAATAATACTGTTATAAAAAGATTTGAATGTATATTAATTTTTAATGTTGAAAGAATTGTTGAGTAGAAGAAAAGGTAAAATAGCTATATGATTAATTGTGGTGAAGGTCAAGAATTAGCATGTGATAATGATAGATCAGTTGAAAAAAACAAAAAGAGTATTAGTTGAGCAAACTAATTTTTAGGTGTACCTAACAGATGCAAAAAAAATTGTTTTAATACATTATATTATAATTGAGGTAACACAATATATTTATATTTTGTATGAGCAAATATTAACAAAAACTTTATAAGAAGCTTCCAAGAGTGAAAATCTGAGATGTATTGTCGGCTATATAATGAAATTCATAAAAAGAGAACCTTCTGCATGTTCAATATTTTTGGTATAATTTTTTAATGTTGAATCCATAAACATTATAAACAATTTTGAAAATTTTATTAGTCACTACTTTTACCCACTTAATAGTATATAGGTCGTATTATATGAGGCTCATATAACCGACCTCCATTAAAAAAAGAAAAGGAAAATGATATAAATCGAACTTCAGAGGTCGATCTTTGAATTAAAATTATTTTTTTCACTTTCGTTAGAGAAAAAGGGTATATGTGAGTCATTTGTATAACAGTAGGGGTATATATGAGCCACTTTCATAACGACGGGTATATCAACTCTAAATAACAAAGTTGAGGGGTATATCAAACCCTTTTAACAAAATCAACTTTAGATATTTGTTTTCTTAAAAAGAAATGATAGCAAAAACCGATCTCCGGAGATTGATTTTGTTAGAAAATGATTCAAAAACATATGCTTTTAAATGATCTGATAAAATAATAAAGGAAAAAGGGACAAATATACCCCCGAACTATTATAAATGGTATGCAGATACTCTCCGTCATACTTTTGGGACATTGGTGCCCTTGCCGTCCAAAAACTAGAGCATATATGATATATATCCTTTATACTAACGGATATATATCCTTTATACTAACGGATATATATCCTTTATACTAACGGATATACATATGTCATAATCTTATCTACCGACCCGACATTTATTAAATATCGGATCAGCGGATAAGATTGCGCCACATGTCCCTATTTAGTCTTCCATTAGAGTGAAGGGCATATATGTTCTAGTTTTTGGACGGCAGGGGCACCAATGTCCCAAAAGTATGATGGAGGATATCTGCATACCATTTACGATAGTTCAAGGGTATATTTATCCTTTTTCCCAATAATAAATTACCTCTTTTTTTAAAAAAAATTATTTAAAAAAAATTCAACTTTTTTTAAAAGAATTATTTTTGATAGTTTAACCAAATATGAGCCAGTGGGCCAATTCCGAAATCAGAACTTTAACAAGTGCAATGGGCCTAAAGAACCCACTAGACCCAACTACGTACTAATGGAGCCCTATAATTAAATGGGCCAACGAGAGTATGAGTAATCATGAATTTTGATTTTGGATTTTGGTTTCATTAATTTCATTTTAGGGAAAATTACGCGTATAAGCAAACATATACTAGTTAATTAGTTAACATAACTATAGTTTGCTTTAATTACAATTCGCGACTTACTTTTAGCTATAATTACGCGGCTCAACTTTTTAGTTTTGTATAATTCGGAATTTGTATAATATAATTTGTATAACTTTTGTATAATTCGGAATTTGTATAACTGTTTACACTTCTGATGTTTGTAATTGTATAAATTCATTATCTTGAGTTTATACAAAAATAACTGAATTATACAAATGTACCCGCGAATTATACAAACCTGCGAATTATACAAATCCGCGAATTATACAAACGTGATAGCTTAAACTGTAGCTATAGCCCATAAATATGCAAACTATAGTTATGGAACATAATTATGTTTATTATAGTGGCTATTTGGGAAAGTTTCCCTTCATTTTATATGACAATTTTTATTCACACAAGAACATAACAAGGTTGAATATCAATATTCAGTCAATATTATTTAGATATTTAAACTATAGTCTATTTTAATAGAATATTTAAATATATAATAAAATATTTCTTATTATATATTCCCTATATTTTATGATGTATACAAATACTCAATCAAAATAGATTATTATTTGAGTGTCTCGATAAAATTTACCTAAGTCGATATTTTATTTTATTTTAAATAATATTGGTGCGCATTGTACAGCATGGATCGCAGCTTCAATGTCGGATCTGTCATAGGCTTACGAGCTCAGCACGTGACATTTATAATTAAAAAAAATACTATAGTACAACTTTTTATTATTATTATTATTATTATTATTATTATTATTATTATTATTATTATTATTATTATTATTATTATTATTATTATTACTATTATTATTTATGTTTTCAACATAAAATACAACTAATAAAACCATTCAACGCTTACGGCAAACAATAATTAAAGCTCCCTACCCTTATTTGCTGCCAGTAAATCCCTATTAAACATAAATTAATCACCTACATTAATTATTCATGTCTCCACTTACTACTATTATTTAAATATAATTACATTCTTTACACTATCAAATGAATTCTTAATTTCACCAGCTAGCATTTTGGTTTGTGGAAAAATAAAGTTGATTATGAAGTCCTTTCCCTCAAAGGCTTTGATAATTAAAATCAACTTAGTTTTCTTGGTTTGTTTCTTAATTGCTTATGCTGCCCTTCTTCACTGGCAATTATCTTCTCTTTATCATGAATATTCAAAATCTACTATTAGATGCACATCATGTGAATGTCATCACAAGGTAAGTCCGGTCGGATTTACTGTTTATTTTTTCTGTAAATTATATACTAATTATACACAGTTATATCATATATGCATGTTATACATGAATTATCTCTATATTATACATATGTTGATTATTATTAATTTAATCAGTTGAATGACCAGCTATTTAGCGATTTTCTGATAGTAAAACAAGTACTCATCTCTTTTTTGGAAAGAGAAAAAACCTAGCTCTAACTTTTTTCTTCTTCTTGTATTGAGTAGGTGGAAGAAGAACCAATATTTGTGAATGGAACAAATGCAATATTGAAGAAAATGGTGAGACACAAGAAGCCAAGTTTTGTGAAAGAAATAATGGGGAGAGGAATGAAGATAGGAATGGTGAATATGGAAGATGAAGATGTTAGTGAATGGAGAGTCCATGGACAAATAATTAAAGTACAATTCCAGAAGGTCTCAGAGTTGTTGGAATGGGATGATTTATTTCCAGGTAAACTACGTGGCAAATAAACAGATCGAGTCAAATTTAAACAGGTCAAATCAATAAACAAACATCTGATAACGGGTCATACTTCAACCTACCCAATGTGACCTAACCTCTCTTCCTCTTCTCTTTTTCTTTTTGGTTTAAAAAAAAGAAAGTGAAAACTAATTTACTTTCTTAAATTATTAGCTTAATTAAGTTTTTTCAAAAATACATAATTCTTGATCTTTAATTTTGTTTTTGAACGACGTTACATCTTGACATGTTGGATTACACTATTTGACCCATTTTGGCCCAATAATCTAACCGTCCATTTCGATTTCAACCTATTGAGTCAAGTCAAGTCAAGTCAACAAATTAGTCCCAACCCCACTCCTTCAAACTTGAACAGATTAAACGAGTTACTAAAAGATGAATTGATTTTACTGCCTAACTAAAAAATGAATTGATTTTACCGCCTTTATTTCCAGGACAGATAGATGAAGAATTAGAAGAGATGGATAGAAGACAAACATGTCCAGAAATATCAATGCCACATTTCTATAGCTATAATAACATGGACATAATAGTAGTCAAATTACCATGCAATTATCCACAAGAAGGGTGGAAAAGGGATATTTTTAGGTTACAGGTGCATCTTGTGGCTGCAAATTTGGCTGTGAATAGAAAAAAGGGTAAGAATGGGAAGATGAAATTGATTTTCTTGAGTAAATGTATGCCACTGATGGAGATATTCAGATGTCAAGAATTAAAGAAAAGGGAAGGAGATTGGTGGTATTATGAGCCAAATATGGCTAAGTTGGCACAAAAAATTTCATTGCCAATTGGTTCTTGCAAGTTGGCTTTGACTCTGAGGGAAAAAGGTATGTTATATATATAGTACTTTCAAGTGATATATGGCACTCCCTCAGTTATTATTTACATATCGTCCTTACTAAAAATAGATGTTCTTTATATTTGACATTTCACAAAATTAATGCATAAATGACATTATTCTTTGAAAGTTATTAGTCGTATACATTTGACCAACATATAAAAACTAAGTAAGTAATTCAGGTCAAATTAGTAAATCAATGTAAATTATTTCATGTTCATTTATTAAAAAATTGACTTTTACATAACACTAAATAAGGCTACAACAGTAAACTTAAATAATTTTTCTTAAGGGGACTAAAACCTAAAATAGTGACAACTAAATAGGAACAGAGGGAGTATCTTGCTTACATCATGTCTTCTATCTTCTTATTTTGCTTGTTTTATTGGATTTTGTTGTAAGATGCTTCACATCAAACTAAAAAAAATAATCTGAAAAATCGATAATGTTGGCATTTAGTAACATTTTACTCTGAATTATCATTTCAGGAACGAAAAAGGTGTATGACGTCTCTAACGTTAAAAGCAGAGAAGCCTACGCTACGGTTCTTCATTCCTCAGGAAAATATGTTTGTGGTGCAATAACACTAGCTCAGAGTCTTCTTCGAACTGGAACCAGACGGGACCTTGTTCTTCTTTTGGATGACACTATCCCCAAACCCAAAAGCGACGCGCTCGTAAAAGCAGGATGGAAACTTCGATTGATACAGAGGATAAGAAATCCTAGAGCTGATAAAAACTCGTACAATAAGTACAATTACAGCAAGTTCAGGTTATGGCAACTTACTGACTATGAAAAAGTTGTTTTTATTGATGCAGACATCATTGTTCTACGTAACATGGACATTCTTTTCCAATTTCCTCAATTGTCAGCCACAGGTAATTTAATTTACTAGCGATATATTTTATTGTGTCTTAATTTGACTTAACAGGGAAATTAAAAATATATTTAAAGAAGAGTTATGAATTTTGCGATTTGAAAGGGGTGTTACTAAATTTGCATATCTACTAATTTTAATATTTGTATGCTCTAATATTATTTACAGGTAATGCTGGATCAATATTCAATTCTGGAGTAATGGTGATTGAGCCATCAAATTGCACATTCAACATGTTAATGCAACATACAAAAGACATTATTTCATATAATGGAGGTGACCAAGGTTTCCTCAATGAAATATTTGTATGGTGGCATAGGTTACCAAGACGAGTTAACTTTTTTAAGAATTTCGAAAATTTGAACGAGGTCAGTGCTAAGAACCAACTATTTGAAGCAGATCCTCCGCAACTCTATGCAGTACATTATCTCGGATTAAAGCCTTGGGTGTGTTATAGAGACTATGATTGTAATTGGGACGTTGGTTATTTACGTGTTTATGCTAGCGATGTCGCACATAGGACATGGTGGAAAATTCATGATACTATGGATGAGAATTTGCAAAAAATTTGTGGATTGTCAAAGCAGAGGAAAATCGAATTATATTTTAGTAGAAAAGAGGCAGAAGAAATGGGATTAAAAGATGAACATTGGAGGATTAATGTTACTGATCCTAGAAGATTAGCTTAACTTTTTTATTAGGTTCTTTAACTATAATATTGTGATTCCCATTTTATTTTTTATATGTTTTTTTTTTCCTTCAATCATTGTCACCCATAATATATACTAGTAATTTTGCACAGAGAAAATTATGGGCGTGACCTTATTGACATAATTTTTCAAATCAGTTTACGATTTTGTAGTAAAATGAATAAATTAATACTTATCGCTTAAAAACATCACCAAATTTTATAGTCATCAAAATTTATGAAATTTGATAATTTTTTCACCTATAAAAGATATCTCTGAATTATTTATCTTATAAACTTTTATCAAGTAAATTTTATTTTATAATAATTATAACGGTAAATATTATCAGGTAGTTTTTTATTGGTATCGAGATATAAAAGCACTAAATGCTTCAAAATTCAGAAAGATTTCGCAATTATATGATATGGTTTCACCTCATAATTTCTGGACCTACTTTGCGTCAATAAAAGAAAGAGGGATTAAATGTTCAAGTGAAGCAAATTTTCCACAGTTGAGTAAAGTATTTAATTTTTGAAAATTGAAAACACAAGTAAATCTGTTTGAGTGAAAAATCTGCAAGCATGTGTAGGTACTAGGTACCAACAAAAAGAATAAAATAAAAATTGGTCATGTATTATATCGTCAAATTGCTCGTAGTTAGTTTTTTTTTTTGATAAACTAGTATTAATTTATGTTTAAATAGGATTAATTATAAATTTAATTATTTAGCTACAATATTCTATTTTTTTTTTTTTAGTGAGGCTATATTTTAAAAATTGGAAGATCTTCAAAATCCTACCCAACCTTTCATAAATGAGTAATTAATGACTATTAAAGTTGGAGTAATAAGGGAGGAGTAATATTTTGAGAAAATGAATGTCTTTTTGGTTTATTAAAATGATAAATAAATATTTTGAGTCTTTATTTTAAGAAAGGTAATGAATAAATAATTTTATATTAAGTTTATAAATTATTAAATATCTGGGGACAAGCATTTTTAATTTACTTAACAATTAATTTGAGAGAAGAATGGAAGCTAAGTTTAGAATGTTAGTTGAGAGATTCTTCTACTTCACATATTCCATTAATGGTCAATAAACACTTAAACCACAATTTCTCTTACAGAAAATTATATTATTTCCTCCGTTTTAAAATTGTTTTAGTATTTTTTATTGATACATTTTTTAATTATTTTTATTATCCTCATAACATATTTTATGTTATCTTTCTTCAATAAATATTTATTAGTATTTAATATTTATGTTAACTTCATCAATAATGTACTACCTATTAAATATTGTAAACGGAGAGTAAAATGAGAAAAAAATAATATTTTTTTAAATGGAAATGATTTTAAAACATTTTAGTAAGGGAAACAAGTATTTTGTAACGAAAAAGGTAATTATAAATTATTAAATACTTAAAAAAGGTAATTTAAAAAAAAAACATATTCACGTGATTTAAATACTTAATAATACATATGAAAATTATTCACAAAAAAGTTAACCTAAATACTAAGTAATACATATGAAAGTTATTCACAAAAAAGTTTATGTGAACTTCTTTTGTACTACTAAAAATATTCACATGATCCATTTGTTTACTTTTTATTTAACAAAATCGAATAAGCAATTTGTTTAATTTTATTTATTTATTTTTACATATAAAAGTTACTAGCAAAACCATATGATTAAGTGGTCGTAGTTTCACTTTCACCAATTTATGGTTCATCCTTTCAAAACCATATACTAATATTTTCTCTTTTTCTTAAAATATTTTTTTGTTAGCTTATTTATAATCAATAATAAAATATCTAATTTAGTAGTTGTTGGGTTTTGGACTTTTTCCCTTCCTATGTGGATAAATAAAAGCCCAATTTGGACTAGCCCACTCTTGCCATAAGCCCAACACTTATGGTACATATGTAAGACTTTGTAAGTCTTATTTTCAGAATCAACACAAGAGAGAAACAGAAAAGATAGCAGCCACAAAAGAGAGAAAAGTGAGAAAAAGAGTGCAGATT
>JAJONR010003421.1:0-76406 GCA_029582245.1 Solanum etuberosum | reverse complement strand
GTTGGGTTGTCACCTCGTTCAAAGTGACATGTTATATTTAAGTTGGGTCGTCACATCCGTTCAAGTACATATTAAGTTCAAGATTGGGTTGTCATCTCCCTTCAAGTGACATGTTATATTCTAATGGGTCGTCCGCCTTTCAAAGAGACATGTTGGGTTGTCACCTCATTCAAAGTGACATGTTATATTTAAGTTGGGTTGTCACCTCGTTCAAAGTGACATGTTATATTTAAGTTGGGTCGTCACATCCGTTCAAGTACATATTAAGTTCAAGATTGGGTTGTCATCTCCCTTCAAGTGGCATATTAAGTTCAAGATTGGGTTGTCATCTCCCTTCAAGTGGCATGTTATATTCAAATTGGGCCGTCCGTCTTTCAAAGAGACACATTGGGTTGTCACCTCGTTCAAAGTGACATGTTATATTCAAATTGGTCGTCTGCCTTTCAATAGACACGTTGGGTTGTCACCTCGTTCAAACTGACATGTTATATTCAAATGGGTCGTCCGCCTTTCGTAGAGACAAGTTAAGTCGTCACCTCGTTCAAAGTGACATTTTATTCACATCATCCTCCTTTCAAAGAGGTACACTACCTTCATTGTGCAATTTTGAAAGTAACATTGAAGGTATGTGAATGTTTTTAATTTTACGATCAATCCTTGTCTTTCGTTTATTATTTTCAGCCCCATTGACGGACGTAGAGTATTGTTCAAAAGCTCTACTAACGTCTCATATTGTTTTGTTCAAAGTTTATCAAACAAAATTTGGGTTCGTCAACTTTGTTTGACAAGGATCTCTTTCATCGATCCTAATCAAACAAAGGGGCAAGTTATTGACACCAAATTTTGGTATGATATTTCTAAAGTTAATACTTTTTAAGTATTTTATTTTTTAAATAGTTAAAAATACATGTTTTGCAATATTAATGCAATTTGTTGATAATTATCTTTATTCTCAAAATATTAGAATTTTAATCGGTTATTTTATTTATATTATTTTGTCACAACCGGTTGAATACGTTCAAATATTTATTCATTTTTTATAAAATCATTATTTCTGTTAAATTACATTTTTTACATGTCATTGGTTACGTTCGTTACATTTTTTCATATTCATTTTATCTGTTACATTAGTCAATATTCATTTTGATATTTTGCACAGTCCAGAAATTCATTCTGATATGGATAAGATTTCATACGCAGATATTTCTGTTAAATTACATTTTTTACATGTCATTGGTTACCTTCGTTACATTTTTTCATATTCATTTTATCTGTTACATTAGTCAATATTCATTTTGATATTTTGCACAGTCCAGAAATTCATAATATGGATACTACTATTGGTATTTTCAATTCTCTATTAAAGAATAGCTTGCTCATTAAGTTAAGGGGTGGTGGATTTTTTTAAGGGATAAGAATTCTTAGATTGTTTATTCACAAAAAGGGGTTTTTCATTATTTATTTTCCGGTGAGCTGACCGGAGCTCAACCAGTCCACCACCACCAAGACCCCTATCCCTTTTCCGATGAACAAAGCACCGGAGTAGTGAGCTTCCACCACCAAATCTCCACCTAAATCCCCATTTCCCTCTTTCCCATTGCTAACAACCCATACCATCAGACCTCAAACCCTTTCACTGTCTTCAGCGAGTTTCACCCACGAAACAAGCCACCTAAAACCAACCTTCAGTGTTCTTCCCAGACCAACACAACCAGTCACCCCCTAAATTTTGACCAGCTGCGAACACAACATTCTCATTATTCTCTATACCTTTGTTGTTGAATGGACTGATCTTAGTATTCCTAGTGAATTTTATGTTTGTTTTTTAGCGAACACTTTTCTTCACAATATATATTTTTACCCTGTTTTACTCACTGATTGCTTTGGTTGTTGTTTCATTGTTTTGGATTTTAATGATTGTTGTAGTATTCTGATAAGTGTGTGTATATTTTTGTCAATATTTATTTGTTATAAGTTTGGTCAGTGTAGGTTCATTATTTTAATATTGTTAGTGCTATTGTTCAACCTTAATTGTTGAAGTTTATGTTTTATTATTTATCAACCCTTTCTCTGATCTTTCTAGTTATTTTCAACAATTTGAAATTAGTTTTATGATCATGCTATATTGCTTTGATATTTTATTTTTTATTTTCTAGCCTGTTATGTTATTATGTTGGTTTTGAACGAGTAAAATTGATCAATGAAAAAAATCTCTCCGTCGGTTTTGGAGGCCTCCCCATTTTAAAAGACGGAAATTTATTTTAAGTTTATGTATGTTGTATATTAAAATTGGCCGATGAAGAAATTACCGTCGATTTCCAAGGCCTCCCATGTTAATAAGACAAATTTTTATTTTTAAGTTATTATTTGATTTATTCACTTTTATTCATATTTATTCATCACTAACACTTTTACTAAGTGTCTTTACAGGTACCCGGAGTTGCTTCTCATTGAAGCTATTCGAATTAAGTTTGAATCATATTCTTTATTCATTATTTTGTATATATTGACGTTAGGCAAACTTAGGCCGATTCTCATATTATTGTTTTATGTTATCATTTGTGTATATCACTTGTTTATTATACTTGTATATTTGTTTTTATTTTCTCCTCAATTTGAAAAAATGAATTCAATCGGGACCTACAGTTGTGGATTTCGAAGGATGCCTAACACCTTTCCTTCGGAATAACTTGAACCCCTTACCTAGAATCTTTTGGTTTCGTAGACATTTTTTAAAAAAAGTTAATTAATTAATTGGTTTCCTAATTTTCCTAAAATTAGGTGGCGATTCTTTTTTACCCTTTTTAAAATTTTTTTAACTCTTTTTGAATTGATGAATTATTATATTTTGTGAGTCACCGCGACGTTGTGCCCTCTCAACGGGATGTCAACACCCCCCACCCTAGGACACCTCCCAACCTCACCCAAAAAAGTTTTATAAACCTTTCCAAATTTTTTTTTGCCCCCACCCCCACCTCCAATTTTTTATATTTTATTTTCAAAAATAAATAGTGCAATTAGGAATTTTTATGATAGGAGAGTGATATATGGGTATATATGGATTGTCATGTTTACCCATTTTGTCCATATTTGTATGAGCTTAAATATGTTGAAGTTCATATTTACCCATTTAAGAAAATATGAGTAATCAATTAAATTTAATATGGGAAAAATGGTTCCATTTAACTTATATGGGCTGAAATTGTTACCCCTAGTACCATCTACATCAACAAAAGATTCCTTATCATTTTTCGCAGGGATCTTGTTCCTGATTTGTCACCTTTAACTATTGACGTGCCGTGAATTTATGACACTTTTGATGCTTAAAATTTAGGATCGATGTATTTTTCTTTAGCTTGTTTTAGTAGATTTGATGTGTTTTGTAGTTATTTTGTAGGTAACACCGGATTTGGTAGTTAAGTGCGTGGAAGCATATGATGTAGTGAAATTTTGACCATCTACAATTCGTAGTTCAGATTCAAAAACTTGTGAAAAAAAGCCTGATTTTATGAGCAACAGTAAGAGTCGTAAAAGTGTTCACGATTCGTAGACGACATTCATAGTGAGATTCAGAGAAAGGGCAAAAATTTTGATCTCTACGAGAAGGATTACAAGTCATAAAAGCTTCTGCGGTGTCCGTGGAAAAAGTCTTGAGATTGTGCAGTTGCTTCCATCCACGAGAGGTTCTGCGGCCCATAAAAACAACCACAACCTGTAAATGGGTCCGCAAAAGCTGTTGATACCCGTTTTTCGTAGTTTGTTTAGGATACGTTTTTAGTGTCGATGAATACTTTTTCAAGGTTTTCTTATACACTTGATGCTTGTTTTATGGTCTGAACAAACAAAGAAACAAGTACTATGCTTTTGTTCTTAAATTTGGAGAGGATACACTTTGATTCTTGACTTTTGAGTTTGAGTTTTAATTCAATGTTCCAGGTTTATACTATTCATCCTGTAAGTATATGATTATGCTTAATTTATTTATTATTGATTGTTATCATACAAGTATGACTAGCTAAATTTACAACTAGGGTTATGGAAACCATGAAGAATTAACGAAGTAGACCTAATATACCTAGTAATTCTTGGAAAGTGTGCATGCATGCATTGTTTTGATTGATTTTAACGGTTCCAAACATTAGAACCTGCCTTATTCTTACTAGGTATATCAAAGGGGTAAAGAATGGGGGAAAGGATTACACAATGAAAAATTGAGGCTATCAACCTTCATCTAATAGCTTGACCTTGTCCGCGAATAGCTAAATTGAGATCTAGGTAAGGATTAGTATTGCAAACACTCGTAGAAGGACCAAGTTGTGTGGTGACATTCATCTATTTAGGATACCATCCACTTAGGTGAAATTAACTTAGTGATTTTGCATGTCACACACTATTAAAGGTCACTAATATCTAATCTTACTAAGTTATGACTTCATGGGGATCACAAAACCCTAGTTTCATCTCTCGTTTATTAATTGCTATTGTGAATATTTTAAAGATTGTGGATTACACAAAAAAAACCTTTCGAAATAACACGACTAAGAGCATAAATATCCGTAATTAGTGTAGATTCAAACCATATTCTTCATGGGATCGACCTTAACCTTGATTAGATTCTATATTTGAACAATGACTGCTTTATACTTCTTTTGGAATATGTAATTTGAGCATATCAAATTTTGGCGTTGTTGTCGCGGAATGCGACTTTTGGATTAGATTAATTGTGTTATTTAACTTTTAATCGTTATTTCTTGATTTACTTTTTGTTGTTGTTGTTTTTATTTTATTTAGGTGAAACAATAGTGTATGAGAAATACACGAAGTCAAGGCAAATCCCTGATTCCAATTGATGTAGAAATTCAGCGAACTTTGAGGAAAATATATGGTCAACAATGGTGCTCATGAAACCGGGGAAGAAGCCACATTAAGATTGATGGCTGGGGAATGAGATAGGGTACGTCAAGAGGAGGCAACTCATCTCGCTCATGAGAATCAACGCTGGGCTGTAGCTGCAGAGCAGGTCAAGAGAGATGAGTTGGTTCGTGAAGATGCTTCGAATAATCAGCCTAGGATGAGAGGAAACGGGGGCTAGCCACATCAGCAATCTAGACATGTCCCCCAGTTTGAGGTTGGGGATGATTAAGATGCTGATCAGGATGATGGAGGAGCTACTGATGCTATTGTGTTACCTCTGTTGCCTGCTGGCGGGGGCAAAGTTTGATATCACCAGTAGTGCGATCCAGATGATGAACATGAGAGGATTGTTTGCGGGCATGCAGCGCAACTGATGATGCTCACTTGCATTTGATGAGAGTATTTACAAGAGTACTTAAAGTAGGCCTAGAGTGATTGAGGATTCCATCAGACTGCGGTTGTTCCCACTATGATTGACCGGAGAGGCAAATCTTTGGCTGGATGAACTTCTGAATGATTCGACTACCACATGCAGAGAGATGAGAGAGCAAGATGTTTTAGCTGAAAGATGAGATATATAAGTACTTGAGACATGAGTTGCGTTTTATATCAAACATGGATACAGTTCATAAAGAAGCTGAAGTAGAGGATACCCGATGATTCACTATTGAATATCTTCTTCAGAGCTTTAAATGCTGACACTAAGGCGGTTGGAGGAGCATTCACCTTTGAGGAAGTTGTTGAGATACATGATAAGGTCACAGAAACTAATAGAGCTTGACACACAACAGAAAAAGACTGCTCGGAATTTAGACTGACGGCGTACCTGAGCACTCATGCCTGCAGACCCCTCGATTCTCTTTCTATGACTACTCTGGAAAAGAAAGTCTCAGCAGTATCTTCCATCAGAACCCAAAATTGGCAACGAATATGTCCTTTAGACTTTGCTAGAAATGGCCGAACGCTAAAAAATCGGTGGAAAACCAGCTTAAAGGGAAGCAAACATTTCTCATGAGGGTACTTAAGTTGTAGGTGTTGAGTCAAGAGGTCGCACGGCCAGATGAAAATTGAATTCTACATTGTTGCGAAATATCTTAAAATTCCTACAATATTTATTCATTGCAAGTACATAGTATTTTTAAAAGAATTTTCTCTATTGTTTTTATTTTAATAAGTTTGTAAATTGTAAACTTTGCTACTAGCTAGATGAGAGAGAATAAAGGGAGTGAGTCTATGTTGAGGGAGATCAATTCATTAGGAAAATGGAGAGAAGAGAACTATATATATATATGAATGGAGATTTTTTTAACAAGTGATAACTCAAACATAGTTAGAACCAAACTAATTCAAGGGATAATGGAAAACCTTTCAAGAATTTCAAAACAGTCTGAATTAAAAGTTAATGTGAAAAACAAGTATGAAAATATAAAGAAATTTTCTAGTCCTTATATCTCGACGGTTCAAAGATATCACATGTACCGATTGACCGAGTATGTCCAACATATGTTCACTACGGAAAGTTCAACGGAAAACCTACTTATCCAAAATTGATCCTTGCTTGTAAAGTACACACTCGTCTGTGCATTCCTTTATGTTATAACCATTCCCCATTCATGTGGGAGATTATTGGGTATATAGTAAGAATTAATGGGAAAAGGAGGGAATATGAAAAGAGAAATTTGAAAGGATTCTCTTATGCTTTAGTAAAAGACATTTCTCCCTCATTGGTGGTGGAAAGAAAAGATAAAGTGTTTATATAGAGAAACACTTCTACTAGTTGTTAAAAGGGTTGGAAAGAGGGACCCCCTTCGCGCCGCCGTCGTCGCTCGGCTTCGGCTTTGAAAAATGATCGATCAAGAGATTATTTTTTGGACAAAGTTTGTTTTAATTATTTATTTATTTAATTAAATTAAATTAAATGTCCAAAACGTTTTAATTATTTAAATAATTAGCCGAAACGATCCGACCCAACTAGAATCCGCGCGACCCGTGTTTAAAACGTCTTTCCTGTTTTATTTGAATTTCCTACCGTTGGAGATGACTGTTCTGAAAGGTTGTAACTTTCAGGAACAGCCATGACCGTTCTGGATGGTTGCAAACTTTCATGAATGGTAGTGTAGTTTCTGAAAGGTTGCAACCTTTCAGAACTAGTGCTTCTTGACTATAAATACCTGTGAATCCTCAAACTTTTCACTAACGAAATTTCTGAACTTCTTTTTCTTGTTCTGCACAAATTTATTATTCGTGTACTTTATTGCTATTAAGTGGCTCGCTAACACCATTGTTTTGGATATCAATACACTGATGAATAGAATTGTTCTATCCTGGGAGGATATATTCCAATTCAAACCTCAGATACTGGAGGGAAATAATTTCTTTAGGGGACACTGTGCATTTAGTGAACTCGATTTTCTTTCCTTTCTGTTACGTTTTACGGTTATTAGTTTCTTGTTAATTAATTTTTGTTCTTCACTACGTGATTTAAACTTAGGAATTTACTGTTTCTGCAAAGTTTTGTTGTCAGTTGTATTGATTTAAAATAATAACAAATCTTTGGCTGGATAAACTTCCGAATGATTCGATTACCACATGGAGAGAGATGAGAGGGAGAGATTCTTCCCAGCATCCAAGATGTTTTAGCTGAAAGATGAGATACATAAGTACTTGAGACATGAGTTGCGTTTTATATCAAACATGGATACGGTTCATAAAGAAGCTGAAGTAGATGATTCGCTATTGAAAATCTCTTTAAATGCTGACACTGCGGCGGTTGGAGGAGCATTAATTTATTTATAACACCTTTGAGGAAGTTGCTGAGATACATGATAAGGTCACAAAAACTAATAGAGCAAACATTTCTGAGGGTACTAATTAAGTTGTAGGTGTTGAGTCAAGAGGTGGCCCGGCCAGATGAGAACTGAATTCAACATTGTTGCGAAATATTTTAAATTCCTACAATATTTATTCATTGCATGACTGAATACATAGTATTTTAAAAAGAAAAAGATTTTCTCTATTGTTTTTATTTTAATAAGTTGGTAAATTGTGAACTTTGCTACTAGCTAGATGAGAGAGAATAAAGGGAGTGAGTAAGTGTATGTTGAGGGAGATCAATTCATTAGGAAAATGGAGAGAAGAGAACTAACTAACTAACTATATATGAATGGAGATTTTCAAAACAAAAGTTAATGTGAAAAAACCAGTATGAGAATATAAAGAAATTTTCTAGTCCTTCTTTTACTGTAGAATTTGTCATATCACTTTTATCATTGTCGTTGAGGGGAATAAAATGCATCACTGCAAAATTATTGTAAAAAGCTGCTTTTGTTGTTGGGTAGACGCAAACGCATGAGATCTCGTTTAACCTAGTATACTTCTTACATAGTGTAAGCAAAGAGATTATAATAGCTAGACAAGCAAAACAAGTGTTCTGAGTTGAAAATCCTTATACCTCTAGACTTTTGACCTGAATTGGGGATGTGTGAAGACCTCCGGTTAGATTTAAAATGGATCAGGTAGAGCATCCATTTATTATAACGTGGGTGGGATTAACAGTTTTCTCTATTTTTAATTGAGGAAATAGGCATCAACAATGGTATATGGGAGGAAACCAGTCTGCAGTACTTTTTTAAATTGTTCCTTTGGATGATTAAGAAAAAAATTGACCTACACATACTGCAGTAAAAATTGTTTTCAACTTACATAGTCGCAATTGAACTTGAAAAGATTGGCATGGAAAAATTAATTTCAAAAGCTTATGGCTAGTATTTTACACAGGCCATCCGTTTATCACAAGGTTATAATCATTTACTGATATGAATTTGCAAGCCACAATATATTAGTTGAGTTGTTACTGGAAGCTCATAGTCATAGCTCGGATCAGAAATTCATCCCAAACCCTTTCAGTGATTGAGTACTTGATTGTGTTTACGATAGGCGTATACAAAAGTAAATCAATCATCAACCGATCTCTAAGAGCTAAATTAGCTATTATCACAATGATATGTATTTACAGTCACAAGTATAAATGGAATGTGCAACACTAGTTCTGAAGCAAGATAAAGTCAGACTTCAATCTTCCAAGCAGACACTCTTTTTATACTGCAATCATTTTAAGATTTTGATGGTCTCTGAAGCTCTTCTTCCTACTCAAACCACATAGGATGGTCCTGGAGCACATGTTTGGGGAGCAGAAATGTTATGAGGTCTAATATCCCTACAACGCATGTATGTTAGAAACTGCCCAGGTAGCTCCTCTAGAAGAGCTTCAACAACTGAAATTTGCCCCACTGCAGAATAGAGTAAACATCATATTTAGAATCAAGCTTATGAACAATAATATAAAAGGGAATTGATTCATTCTAACATACAAATTATGCAAGGAAACAAATATCAAAGAAATTTTTAAACAATTGAACATGTTTTATATGTTGAATCATGTTAAGAGGAGAAATACGTCCAAAATGGAAAATTCTTAGCATGCCCTAGATAAAATCATGGAAATACCTAACCAAACCAACTCACACAACAATTATTTGATAATTTACACATCAGAAGTCAATTTCCCAACTACTTGTGTAATGCTAACTTTGCCTCAAAAGCAAAATAAAGGACAGTGTTGTGTTATTGTCCGGTATGAGAACAGAGGGTATTTGACTTACTATGTACTTCTCGCATTGGAACAAATTGAACAATATCTCGTGTAGCTACCCTTCCTGTGGAACTCTCTAATCGACGTCCATTATCAGCATCAAGGATCTGAAAGGAAATATTTGTTAACGATATCACTACAACTTTAGTCTAGATAACAGGTGGACATCCTGCAGTCTAATTAGAGGATTGAGTACTGTGGTGAGATTGTACCTCCATCTGTGTAAAATCTGCATTGCCAACTCCTACAATAAGAATTGAAAGTGGCAGGTCTGACGCCCTCACCAGAGCATCTTTAGTTTCTAATATATAGGTAATGACACCATCCTACGAGTAGTAAATGATTAAGGTCACCAGATAAATTTAAAGAAATCTGACATCTAAAACTAATCCTGCTTTCATCCATTACTAACCGTTATAATGAGGAGGACAAAATATTTGCGCTGGTTGTATTTGAGGGACTCGACAGCAATTTCTGCAGCCTTGTTAACTACATGCCCGAATAATGTGGGTCCAGAAAGAGTAAAATTCTGCAAAGCACTAGCATAAGCAGCCATAATGCCTGCGACACCTTCCACCTGTGAAAAAATCACAACAAGGAAATTATTCATCAAAATGAAGGGGAAGAAAAAATGCAAATTATCGAAGGCATTGCACTGCCATGGAAAACTTAGTTGAGGTATGAAGGTATCAGTTGGGAAGGCCATAACGGAACCACATAACTAAATACTACTATTATAAGAACCTCATGACAGTTTATTAAGTCATCCCTAAATATCTTGAGTGCTACAAGCCTACAACAATTTGTGTTTGGCTAATTTATTTGAAAAGTGCTTTTGATAAGCAAATTATGTTTGATTAATTTTTTTTTAAAAGTGCTTTTAAGAGTCAAATTACGAAAAAGGGTAAGTATCAATGTACTTTTAATATTAAGATTATTTTATAGTGAGAAACTATTTTAAATATCTATTAGAAATTATTTGATTAAAATATACATATTCAAATTTTCAATCAATATTATACATAAATAAATTCAATATTAATATAATATTAACATGATGACTTAAATATAATTCAAAATATCAAGAAAAATAAATTTAAAAACCATTCCACATATTATACCACTATATACGAAAAATTCACCACAAAAATAAATAAAGTTCTTCATATTTTTAATCCTATAAAAATATTGTTGTTAAATTTATTTCTGATTCTGTAAAATAAAATGTAAAATAATATATAAACATAAAAATAAAATAAAATTATTGTATAAAAATAAAATATAAAATTCTTGTATGAAACTTAACCAAATTTATGAGATATGCTAATTAATTCATAAGAAATATATTGATAAATATGTATTTATGGGAGGGATATTTTAGTCTTCAAGAAAATAATGTTCTGCTTTTGCTTTTTTTTAAGAAACAAATTTTTTAGGTTCTTCCCAATAGCAGAAAAACTGCTTCTATTTCCATTTAAAAGCAGTTTTGAGTATTTGCCAAACACTAAATTTTTTTGTGCAAAAAAAGTATTTCTTTTGACCTCCTAACAGCAATGCCAAACAGGCTCTTAGTCATGTCTCTAATATCATTGCAAACTTCAGCAATGCTAGTTGAGCAAAAAATAGAGCCACAATGTTGAAAATTGCTTTCAGTAATTTTCTTTTTAACACAATAAGTTGCAATTTTTAGGATGATTTGAATTATAAATTTATATAAGGTTGTCTTAGTTAAAGATATTTTTGGATTTTTGAATTTAAAATGATGCAGATTTTGTGTTTTAAGTTGGCTATTTAAAGCTCTTTCAACCCTTTTTATTGCACCATCTTTTAAAAAACCAACACACAAGCTACTCTCTCTGCCCCTCTTTTATCCGTCATTTAAGGTTTTGGCAGACCCCAATTAAGAAATCCATCTGATAGCATTAGATATAATGAGTATTTGACTAGATTACCCTTACCTCTTCCCTAATGGTGATTAATGACAATGTGCCTTCTTAAATTTGTAGTAAGGATGGAATTGAACAAACAATTAATGGCTTTTTAATTTTCTAAAATGTAAAATATTTTTTGAACAAGTCTTTTTATGCCCAAGTGACAGATAAAAAGAACTGGAGAAATATAACATATAAAATAACTCACAACAGACATCTCTAAGTAGCAGAGCTGATTAACAAATACCTCAACAGCACCTGGGCTTCCAGCTAAGTTAAAACAGTGAGATACTGTTCCACTATATGCCCTGCCACCAAAGCCCCAAGCAGGAAAGCGCTTATCAGAATCATAGAATTGTATGACATCTCCAACCTCCATAATAGCCTGTAACGAATACAATGACCAACTATCAGCAAAACTTTTCTAGCATGACATTTAAACTTCTGATAGTTATCATATGAAATGAGCTTAAATGAAGAAGTTGGGATTCATCTAGCCGAACCTAACTTGTTTGAGATTGAACAAGTTATTAGGCAATGAAATATTGGAATGAAAAGATCAGAAAGTTCAAGGTATATATCAAACTTAAATGTGTATAATTTCAGATTCCAAACCAACAAAGCTCAATCACTAAGATTACATTGTTTTTTGGGTATAACAATTGGACAAATTCGTTACTAGAGCCTAAAACATCATAAAGTGCAAGGCAATCAAGAGAACACAGTAGATTACAAAAAATCATAGGTCACAATATTCTTTTTTTTTAAATGACCCATAGGTCACAAAATTCTTCAATTTCGGCATTTCTTTTCACTGGCATATAAATAACATTCAGTTGTCCTGTTATTAGGCAATGAAATATTGGAATGAAAAGAACATGTAGTCAGTAAAGAAGAAGGTGATATCCCCTTACCCTCTGGTAAGCATTCAAACGGCCAGAAGGATCAATATAGTGCAAGGAATCAGGACTGCGAGGATTTCCATTAGAAGCTAGGCATAGGATGTTCAAATGCATCAGTAAAATAGTCTTAAACCAGGCCAATTAAAATAACATGACAATATTTTTTAGTGCTTTCACCAGTAAAATCCACAGCAACCATAAAGCTAAGCTCAAATCCACTAGAGATGTAGTCAAGAAAACTATAGAGCTGCTTCTCAGCATATCCTTCAACAAAAAGTTGACCTTTCAGGACCTGAAAGAAATCAAACAGGTGCAATTATCATATAAAGGTAGCAATCAACCCCACACCCAAACAAAAGGAACCATCAACTACTGATGAAAGTTTACCTTTTCATTACCCCGAAAACCAGAAGGTGGTGAAGTGAAATTTGTACCAACTCTGCTCTTGTGCAAATTTTCAAGGTCTGCCACTGTTTTTTGTAATTTCCTGAGCAAAAAGAGATGTTATAACTGAAACCAAAAAAAAAAAAGAGCTATAATGATAATATTAGTTTATATGCTAAACAGATACCCGATGAGGACATGATTGCCACTGTTGTTAAAGTCAAAGCACTCTATAACTAATGGATTATCCTGCAAGAAACAGAAAGACCCACTAAGATCCAAAACTAAAAATAAATGGCAATGTAACTATGCGTAACTTATAGTTGTAAGGAAGCCATAATAAAAATTAATAAGCCTATTAATGCACTAAATGTTCTATTTTGGTCCTTTTCTTTCCTTAAAAAACACTGAAGATCAGATAAAAACAATACAAAAGCCAACTGAAAGAACCGTCAGTTAGAATAATATTGCACCCGGCACATTTAATGTTAAAAGCAATCAAAGGTATCAATGGTCAAAGGGTGATAGAGTGTTCTAGCAGATAATATCAACTAGAAAGTAATTCACCTTCCTTTATAGAAGAAACTACCTTATTGACAAATTGACAGACAGGCCTCCATATGGGGTTCAAGTTATTATCTACGACTTCTGTCTTGCAAATTGGAACCGAACCTCCAGTTTCAACAATCCTAGATATTCTCAAGAAAGGATCCTGAAAGAACAAATATAACACAAGTAACAAGTGAGACTGAAAACACCAAGAAGCTCCATAAGAAAGTACAGTTTGTGTTATACATACACTTTTCGAGAATAAATCCTTGTTTTCCAGGTTGGTACATCGCAATGTGGTCATCTCTACAGCAGTTCTTGAAGTGACTGTTTCTTCTGCAAGAACAGTAAGTTGCCCTAAGTTTTTCAGGACATGGTCATTCCTGCTGTGCAGATCCAGTGTTAAACTTCGGTTGCACTTGGTTACAATCTGCCATAAGATAAAAAGGTAAGAAAGTGTGTACAATCTCCATCATTATGATGCAAACAAATATACAAAATTGCAGTAGGTAGTGAATCTGAGGTGAAGTAACTACTTTGCAATCCAATCAAGGAAAAATTTGAAGTTGTTGTGGATAGTTAAATGATAAGCACGTCTCATATACAGGACGCTGCAAGTAAAACCTGTCAGGAAATTTAATATACAGAAATGTCCCCCTCAACAAACACAATAGGTTGTGTAGGAGTCCTGTGCAGATTTGGACGACTTAGCAACTTTTAAATACAACAGCTTACATTACTGCATCTGTGACCCTATATAGTGCTTCTAAGAAAATATCCTTAAGCATAGATCTTTGTAATCAAGATAGCTAAGAAAGCTGATTCACCATAATACAACTATGATGATGATAGGCAAAACATAAAAAACATAAACCGAAAAATACGACGGATGATATCATACGCTTCTAAAAAGAAATATGAACACAAGATCTTTGATCTAACAGTTCGCTAATATCCTTTGATAGTCAACATACAAAAACTTAAGATACACCTATTCCACTAAGATCATGAGTCAACATCACCAAGAAGCAGCAGAACAAAGGATCAGAGATGTCCAGGGATATTATAGAATTCGAGTTACCCAAGTAAATGCAATCAACATACCTCTGAAAGAACACAGCTGCCTTCACCAAGGAAATCTTGGTCCTTCAATTTAAGATCCTGCAGTGCAAAAAATATTAGGAATCAGCCATAATCCTTGACAGATATATCAATGAAAAGTAGAAACTTGTTTGTTGATAAATAAAACATATCACGCATAAAATATATAAATATGGTCAAGGGGAAAGAAAATATTATTAAACTGCTCTCTGGATCCCAACCAGTATAAAAACATCATGTGTAAATTCGACTTCAGCATTTTCAGTTTCAGAACTTACTAATTTCTGCAGGCTAGTTATGCGAAAAAGAAAAAACATGAGCGAAATATTGTATTAGCAATGTTTTTTTTTTGGTGGAAAGACAAAAAAACAACCAAACGTTGTATAACTTATGCTAGTTTTTATGTGGGTATTTATTTTTCTCATTTTTGTAACCAAACAATGTATAAAATTATGCAAGTTTTAATACATGAATAACACTTCTCTAACCAGCAACCAAACGACCTCCAATTCATATTATTATGGAGACTAAGGGCTTATATTCAACCCATTCCCAACTCCTTCTATTCACTCCAATCCCCTCACAAAGAAAGAGGGGAAGGGCGGAAAGTGATACCCAAATAAAAGCTAAGCCACTTCTTTAATGTATACTGCTCTGAAGTATATTTCTCTATCCCTCATATGGACAACAAGGTTCTGGAAACTGTAAGCAATTGTCCACTTGCAGAAAGTAAGCATACCTTAACTGGTATGTTATGATATTTTGTGTCTACATCATAGACATGGAAACTGAAAATAAAAAATATAAGATGGTAAAGTGTGTCAGTAGCTCATTAAACATAATAAACATCCATAAATTCAAGGAGAAAATAAGTCCGAATAAAAAAAAAGCCTACATCAGTGTCTGCACAGTCTCAAACTGGTACATGATATTAATTTTCTGTATCCATAAAGGATCCAAGTTATTCATTATAACTTCTGTTCGACCAAGCTCTTCCAGTGTGCCATCTCTTTTTCTGATAGATACCACTGCCATTGGATCACTCTGATTTTACGTGGAAGACACAAAATCAATGATAATGCAAAAGAAACATTTGAACATTAAGAAGGATGATATAAAAACAAAGGAAATGATAATTTTTTTAAAAGAATCAGAAGCAGCTAATATGAGGTTGGTGGTTAAAATTTCACACTACAACTGTTAATAATCAAAGCAGAAGAGAAATTGACCGTAAGAAAAGATGTAAAGTTTTAGGCTTGATGCATGCTTTTGCGTTTACACTTCAAACAACACAAGTATGAGTGTGAAATGAAGAGTAAAGTTTAAATGAGTTAAACATAGTTGAAACTATGAGAACACTACTACACAAGAATATATGTTCAGACAAGCATTAGTGATGTAAACACTTGCCCCAAGTAAATATTTATAATATGGTGAAAATATTTCAGATCAGATAAGGCAAATTTCCTTGAGTGTCGGTTCTTTTAGGTATAGCTAGTTCTCTTATGCATTTAGTGGACTTACTAACGCAGTACATTCATTTTCACACTTCAATAATTTTATCCCAATGCATGATTTTTTACAACAAAATATAGTAACCTTCAAATATGAGCATTTTGTTATTACATCATAAATGCTTGCAGATGTTCAACATGAGACAAAGATTAGACAGTTTTCTCTCCATAAATACAGATAATTCATTTTGGATTGGAATTATACAATCTCGTTAACACAATTTACAGCATGCATATTATCTCCACATAGTTTCAACTTTCAAATAAGATCTCCACTAATAACTTAAAACGTATAGCCAGGGATTGACACCACAGAAATAGCTAGTATGACAACACCACACAATACAGTACAAAATAATAATACAAAGATTAGCAATCACTGGATTATTGTAATTGTTATCTGATTTTTATTTTTTGTTACAAAAGTTAAAACATGTGTTGGTTTTAAATTGAATAGAGATTGGTTTCCAGTAATAACAGGCCTGATATTAAAACTTCATCAAATCCAATATATGTTTTATTATACTCCCTCCGTTTTAATATTTGTAACAGTATGAATCCACATAGAGTTTAAGAATGAAATGAAAAAAATTGAGAATTCTGGTCTAAAACATGCCCTAACATGTGTGGCTATAGAACTTTTGAAACTTGTGGCTTTAAACATGATATACATTTGTATGCTTATAAAAGTTTCTCATTGAGGGTAAAATGAGAAGTGTAAAGTTAATTGTTTCTAAAATTAGAAGTTTGTCATTCTTTTTGGAATGGCCTAAAAGGAAATGTGTCACCTAAAGTAAAATGGCGAGAGTATGTAGTAAAAAATAATTAGCTTGAAAAAATTGAATGCTAACAAAATGTATAAGTATCTTTTTTATTTTCTCAATATAAGAATATAATTTAACATGACCCATTAAAAATGGTGTATACTGAAATATAAAATAAAAAAAATAAAATTAGCAACCAGTAGAATTCCTCTTTTTAAGAATGAAAATTTTGTATTTGCGTTTATTGGTTTGCTTTTTCTTTCCTTAATTCCAGTTTGGGTCTTTAGGTGTATTGCTTGCTTGTGTTAGGAGACCAAATGGGTAAGAACCAAGGCACGGGATGTGGACGAGTATAAGTTCTGTTAATAGGCTTGACATAGGCATTTTATTTAATAGGGAATTAAGGGAGCAAGTAATTGAGGTCCAAAGGGTCAATAACAGGGTGATGGCAATTAGGGGAGCAAGTAAAAGAAAATGTGTCACCTAAAGTAAAATGGCAATGGGAGGATTTGGACAAAGTGAGGGGAGGGGGTTGTACCGCACACTGAGGAGATTTTAATGGACCTATTGGGTCAGCTCCAATGGGATATGAAAATGTGCAGGAAGGTTTTGGTTTTAGGGACGGAAAAAGAGTCTCACTTTTGGATTTCACAAAAGCTTTTGGGTTGGTGGTTGTCAATTCAATTTTTCCTAAGGAGGAGTACTTGGTAACCTTCCGTAGTTCGGTGGCTAAGACTCAGATTGGATTTTTGCTCCTTGGGAAGAATTAATGAGGTGTTTGTAAAAACTGCAAGGTTATTCCGGGTGAGAACCTTATAGGCCCAATATAAACTCTTGGTGATGGATTTGGAGATCAAGAGGAAGAGGATAGGGAGGGTTTTGGATCAACGACCAAGGATCAAATTTGGGAGTTTTGACTATGGTTAGTTACCTGGAGATGGGAGAAAAGTTGATGACTATGGGGGATTTGGGGAGTAGTAGGGATGCAAACAATATATGAAATAAGACGATCAGTTGCATTAGTGAAGCTGCTAGAGAGGTCCTAGGGGTCTCAAGAGGTGGATTTGTTGGGCATCGCGAAACCAGTGGTGGAATGGAGTAGTCCAAGGAAAGTGGAATCTAAGAAGGTGGCGTAGGCAAAGTTGGTGGAAACTAGAAGTAAGGACAAAGAGGAAAAGTCGTCAAATAGGGAAAGGTATAAGATGGAGAATAAAAATGCATAGCTTATGGTTACGGTGGCTAAAACGATAATTTTTGAACGCTTGTATGTAGAATTAGAGGAAAAGGGTAGGGATAAGAAGTTGTACATGCTAGACAACGCAAAGTAGAAGAGGGAACGTGACCTGGACCAAGTTAAGTGCATCAAAGATGATGATGACAAGTATCGGTGGAGAGACACTCATTAGACAATGATGACAGTCATACTCCCATAAACTCTTGACGAAGAAGGGGACAGAGACATTGTGTTGGGAGACTTAGAGCACTTCGAGAGGCGTCGTAACTTTGGATATTATAGGTGTATATAGGTTGTGGATGTCATGGGTGTTCTTCGTAGTATGTGCAGGGGAAGAGCAACTAGGCTTGATGAGATCTCGATGGAATTTTGGAAGTGCGCAAGTAGACCAAGTATGGAGAGGTTGACTGAGTTGTTTAATAAGGTCTTTAGGACGGCGAAGATGCCCAAAGAGTGGATGTGGGAATATAATAATTTCATTGTACAAAAACAAGGGTGACATTTAGAATTGTAACAACTATAGAGGTATCAAGTAGCTAAACCATACTATGAAGGCTTGGGAAAGGGTAGTGGAGCTGAAGGTAAGGAGGGATATGCCTATTTTCAAGAAACAGTTTGGATTCATGCTGAGGAGCTCAATTAGAGAAGTCATTCATCTCGTAAGGAGACTAGTGCAACAGTATAGGGAGAGGAAAACAGACTTACATATGATGTTCATCGATCTAGAGTAGGCATATGACAAAGTCTTAGGGGACGTTCTATGGAGACGCTTGGAGGCTAGAGGTGTACCTATGGTGTACACTAGGGCGATCAAGGACATGAATAATGGAGCCAAGGCCTGGATAAGAACAATGGGCGGAGACTCAAAGTACTTCCTAGTTGTGATGGGGTTGCACCAGGGTCAGCTCTTAGCCTATTTTTATCTGCATCGGTGATGGATAGATTGACACGGCAATACAAGGTAAGGTGCCATGTTGTATGTTATTTGCGATTCTAATGGACGAGACTCATGGCAGAGTTAACGCTAAGTTGGACGTTTGGAGATATATCCTGGAGTCTAAATGGTTTAAATTGAGCAAGATCAAGACAAAATATTTAGAGTGCAAGTTTAGTGACGTAACATATGTGGCTAATGTGGAAGTGAGGCTTGATAAATGGGCCATCCAAAAGAGAGGATGTTTCAGGTATATTGGGTCTATTATCCTAGGAAATGGGGAGATTGGTAAGGATGTCACTCACCTTTTGGATGCAGGGTGGATGAAGCTAGTGGAGGCTCACATCTGGAGTCTTGTGTGTTAAGAAGGTGTCATCCAAACTTAAAGGAAAGTTCTACATAGTGGCAGTTAGACCAACTATGTTGTATAAGGTGGATTATTGGCAAGTCATGATCTCTCACTTTCAAAAAATGAAGGTTGCAGATGTGAGGATGTTTGTGTAGATATACTAGGAGAGATAGAATTAGAAATAAAGATATCAAAGACAAGGTGGGAGTGTCTTTTGGGGAGGACAAGATACGGGAAGACTGAGATGGTTCGGACATGTGAAGAGAAGATGCACATGCCCGAGTATGGAGTGTGAGAGGTTAGTTATGAAGGTTTTCAGGAGAGTTAGACTGAAGAAGTGTTGGGGAGAGGTAATTAAATAGGACATGGCAGTTTTAGCTTATCGAGGACATGAACTAAGATAGGAGGGTGTGGATGACATGAATTAAAATAGAAGGTTAGTAAGGTCGTTGTGCATTGTTATCGTAGTATTGCAATTGTAGTTTCTTGTCCTTTAAAATCTATTACTATTTGTTGATTCCTTGTATCTCGATTATCGTATTATTTTGTTGTAGTTTCTGATCTATTACTATATACTATTTTTGTTATAAATTGATGTTTTTGTTCTTTCGTTAGTTTTTTCATTGGATTGGTTTGAACTATTTTTTCTTGAGTTGAGGGTCTTATCAAAAACAACCTTTATATCTCTGAGGTAAGGGAAGGTTAGCGTACACTCCATCCTCCAAACCCCCACTTTGTACTTTGTGGGATTGCATAGTTACGTTGTTGTTGTTGTTGTACTTTCTTATAATTTTACGGTCAATACTACCAACCTTATTAGATATAATAAGAAATAATAAGCAAGAAATGGTTAATTAAACAACAAATAGTTTAATGGATAATTCGTTTATGTGATTGCTGCTAATACGTGTATTGCTAATCAACATTGAAATATGTTTAAATAATTCAAAATTTTGTGTAGGTATCTGTAAGGGAAACAAAATGGGTAATCAAATGCTTGATTAATAATACGAAGTTCTAAACGGAGATTGTTTTTTTCTTATACCTCAAATTTGTGATCACCGCAAATAACTTATCAAGCCTTTGCTTCTACCTATTATTTGTGAGCCACACTGACTTGATTGTCTGCACGTTTACAACTGATCTAATCCTATGATCCCATCAATAAGTAAATAATCTAAGGTTGATCAAGCAATTAGAATTTAAGTAAACAAACAAATCATTCCATGTCATTATAAAGAAATTTTGAGCAGTAAGTATACCATAATATTCCGAAAGTTCCAAGGAGAATGACTTGGAAATGGACATCAACAATAAACATTAGAAGAGAACCTTAGAAACTATATCACGGTCCCGTAGCTTTGAAGCTGATAATGATAACTGTAGTTGACAATTCAAATCACATTATTATGTTTGGAGCACAACATAATGTTCTCATATACATACCAATACCATGGGAAATTCCTTAAACAGAAAATGGTAGGAGAGCTCAAGAATTGAGGTCAACAGTTAGTTGTATATCAGTTAAAGATGTCAAAAACCTTTTTAGCATTCGTGAAACCAACACAATTAAGTATTGGCATAGAACGTGTAAAAATGGAGTGAAATGGACGTTGAAGATTCACATAACCAATTCTAAAAACTAAGGCCTCCTTTTTTCCCGTTAAGATTAAAATGTCTCAGTTTAAATGATTAAGATATTGACTCTAGATTTTAACATTGAATGATTAAGCTGTTTTTTAATATCTGACTATGCATACTCGGTTTTTTTTATACACATAATAAATAAATATATAATTTAACTAAAAGTTAATGAAACATCATATCAATAAAAGTTTATCATTCAAACCCCACAACACAATGAGGGAATTGCAAATGCAGCAACACTCAATAATGGACGAATCATTGTTTATAGTTGAGACTATTACTGAAAGAGCTGATTAGAGAAGGAATGTATTTTTCCTCCCGTGGAACAATAGTTACCTAAATCAAATAAGAGCTTAAGAGATATTCGGTTTATTGATTAAACTACATATCCAGAACTACAAGTCAGATCTTCTCCTAATCAAGTAAGTATAATAAATAGTGGAATTTTATGTTAAAAGGCGGAGTTCATAACCACAACACTCATATTTGGTAATGCAACTCTGCAAATATTTGGCCACAAAGTTAGTCATATTTTATTCCCAAGAGATAAAATTGGCCATAAAGTTACTCATGTTTGGTAATGCAACTATGCAAGGAAACCATGGAAAATTCATGGAACTTTGGAGTTCATAGCCACAACATTTCCCATACAAATCATGAGGTTGATATTTTTTGGCCTGCGTCTGGCATTCATCATAATATTAAAAGAATGAAGCCAAATTGGCAGTTTGATATAAAAATAGACCTCGATTGGCGTGTAAAGGGCGTGAAGACCTTTTGTCGTATAGAACAAGTCAACAGCATCATTGGGCCCTCCACCAGCACCACCGGCGGCTGCTGGGTCCATATGGTGCCCCACTCCTCCTACGGCCTGCTTCCCACCTTTAACATCAAAATTGGCTACTTCCTCTTACCATATTCAAGTTGTTCTTTTCTTCCAAGAAACTTTAATCCAATTGTCATCTAAAATAATACTTTCTTTATTCCTAATTAATTGTCCACTTTGAATTGACACATCTATTAAAAAAAAATAATGATTGAAATAATAAGTTTACCATTTTATTCCTATTAATTATGATATAAATGAATTAAAAATTTAAATTTTTGTACATTTTTCAAAATTAATTATTTGAGTATATAATAGGTAAAAAAAATTATTTTTTCTTGATTTGTCAAAATGGACAAGTTAAAGGTACAAGTAAAAAAGAAATATTACAAAGTAATTAGTGATAGAAGGAATATTGAGTTACATAGGTCTATCAAAAATATAGAGTCAACCCTCTCTTTAATGTTCATTTGTTATAAGAGTAATTTCCCTCAAGTTAGCATGTTTGGGAAACTGCTTAGGAGTATCACTTCTGTTTTTTTAAGACTAGAATATTACGCAACTATTTTTATTTCTTTAAAATATACTCGACAGTTGACACAATAAAAACATCTTTCTCTTTTTTGATGAAATGACATGTCATATTAGGATCAAAATTACCTCTAAATTATGTGAAATAGACTATTTATACCCTTTGTTACATTTTGAGATTAAAAATGTCCCCGACGTTATTTCAAGAGACAACAAATACCATCAAGAGTTAACAATTCAATTTTTAGTGATGTGGCAAGCCACGTGGGACTAATCACTCCACTTAAATATTGCCAACTAGGATTCACTACACGAAACTAGACCTTTAGCAGCGACAAAACTCACCACAAAATCCCGAAATATTTTAGTGACGACTAAAGCTGTAATAGTCATTCGCCAGTAAAACCTATTTTTCAACAAAAAAATATGGTAATTAATTTTTTTTACAACCTAATTTTCTAAAATCAATAACATGCACTATTAATATTTAAAATATCTAATATTATTACGAATGCATCAACATTACTTTTCAACTCAAATCTCCAGCTACGAAATGCATTATTGTATATTTTATGCATTTGTATATGACATAAATAAAATATACAATATCTTCAAACTCCTCCTTGATCGATGTCATTTGTGATTTTTTAAAAACAGTGAAGAAATAAAACAAAATCATTCTTATAATCTAATGCTAAAATCCGTGAAAACCTTAGTGGCGATATTATGAGATTTTGTGGCGACTTTTGTTGCCACTAAAGGTCTAGTTTCTTATAGTGAATTCTAGTTGGCAACGCTTAGGTGGAAGGATTAGTCGCACGTAGCTTGTCTCGTCACTTAAAATTTGAGTTGTTAACTCTTGAGGGTATTTTTGGTCTCTTGGGATAACAGCGAGGGCATTTTTTTTTTATCCCAAATGTAACGGAGGGTATAAATAGTCTATTTCGTATAGTTCAGGAACAATTTTGACCATTTTCCGTTCTTTTTTTAAAAACTCTTTGAGACCATTCATATTTTATATATGCAATAACAATTTATTATTTTTTCATAATGTTAAAAAAAATGAAACTTTTTATTGTTGTTAAAATGTCATGTCATATTTTTAACTCTGAATACTTTTAATAAATTTACTTTTATTCGTTTATTATATTAAAAATAAAGTTTCATTTGTATATCTATTTTATCATATCAAGAGAATGATAAAAGGGAATTTTATTTTTACTTTTAGTATTAACTATTTATTCTAAATTATTTTCCATTTTAGTTGTTTACTTTAGCATATCAAGAGATAGACAATTTATTTTTCTATTATTATGTTTGTGCCGTAAAACTAAAGTAAAATAAGACCAAAAAAATAGAAGATGAGAACAATAGAAATAGGGAGATAAGAGATGAGAGCTTTTCTTATTCTTCCAAGTATTCAAGTATGTACAATATGAATTTTTATGCCTCTATTTATCGTGTTGCATAGAGGCATACAAAAGGTTAGTAGTAAATGTTATGTAGGTGTAAGGTTACAAGAATAATGAACATAAAGGGTGGAGGTTATATTCATAATGGAGGGAAGTAATGAAGATAATTAGTAAGAGTAACTTCTTGGTATAATGAACATCCACACTATAATATTTCATAATACTCCCTCTTGGATGTACATAGATAATTTGTCTTGTTAAAACCTTACTAGGAAAAATCTAATGGAAAAAAGCCTAGTAAAGAAAAAAGAGCACACACATCTTATAATGCGCTTAAAATGATGCCTCATTAAAAACCTTACCAAGAAAATCCAATTGAGACAAAATCATGGTTAAGGAAAAGAGTACAATGCGTATTTTTCTCCACCTAATGAAAGTTTTACTTGATATCTCGGAGACGACGCATTTCAATCTTATATCTCAACTTCACAAATGTTGATGCTTGCAATCCTTAGTGAATAATTTACAAGATTATCACTTGAACAAATCTTTTGAACGTCTATTTTACCATTTTGTTGAAGATCATGTGAAAAAGAATTTTGGTGAAATATGATTTGTCCGGTCTCCTTTGATTGTATCCTCCCTTCAATCGACTTGTACATTATTTTCATGCACGGTGGCTGAAATATCCCTTTGCAAAAGAAAATCACATATTTCCTGAATATGATGGGCTATTGATCCCAATCAAATACACTCCCAACTCACTTCATAGATAAATATTATTTCTACATGATTTGAAGAAGTGGTTACTAGTGTTTGATTCATTGAATATCAAAATATTATGCCTCCACATGTAAACAAATAGCCCATTTGCGATCGAACTTTATGCGGATCAAATAAATATTTTGCATCTACATAATCAATAATTTCTGACTCGGGGACTGATCATTTCAATTTCGTTAAAGCTCATCTTTTTTTCTCAAAGAAAATCACACACCATCTATGTATTTAGTCACTTGCTTTGTTAACTTTTTGACATAACTTGAATGATAATATGACAATTCCTTCATATAACTTTCGCTATGTAGATCAAATAATCTTCTAACATTTGCATAATTAATAATCTGTAGGCTCACCAATTGCACTTATACATGATATTTTCTAATCATTTTCATGAGATCATAATGAATCTTTCTCTATGTTAGGCAATCTCTGAACCACTGGGTACTCAATGAAATTGCTTTAACACCTTTTAAATTCTTCAAGGATTTTCATATAACCTTCCTCGTCTAGATAGACATGATAATCATTCATTATAAAAATTCGAGTAGTTCATCTATTGCCAGACTGAAACAAGTCTCATTGCATCCACCACTGGAGAATATATCTCTATTTAATAATGTCACGACTTTTGCGAAAACCCTTTATGTCTGAGGCACAAGCTATACTGTATATCTTATGGTTATACTTTCGCACAATAATTCATTTGTACTTCACTGACATTATATATTGATATATGAACTATAAGTTCAAAAACATCACTTTTCTAAGTGAAATAAAAAAATATACTTAAATAGTGCATTTTCTTTGGCAAATCATTTAACTGTCCACACTATATGACAAATTTTGAATTCAAGATCCTCGTCACCATTTATAGAATTGAGTGCTACTTCATATCAAAGATATCATCGACAATCATTTGACTCAACTCCAAAATGACATAACTTATTGAGATCTTTTCATTTTTCATCATTTTCAGGTACCTGAAACTTTTTCAAGGTTTTATGAAGTGTTATGTCATGATGTTCTTTTAAAGTATTTGTCTCATTATCATGATAATTTTAATAATTTTCTCCTCTCCATCATCAAAGAGTTTTATGTTTGGAATCGATTGGTCTATCATGCTTCTGACATGCGATAGATTATGTCCTTCAAGGGACATTTATTGAAGTATTTGCCGCTTAATTAAAATATTGGGTCAGAAAATTATTTACTTTCTCTGTCCCAATGTATGTGGCACTTTTCAGATTTCGAGATTCAAACAAGTCTATCTTTGATCATAAATTTTTCATGCATCTTTTAAGTATTTTGAATTGTCAATTATTGCGACTTATAATACTTTTTGCGTAGTTTATAAATATATAAATTTTATTTCAATAAAATTAATGATTTCATGTGTAAATTACCGGTCAAACTTAAACTATTTGACTCTCAAAAATTGAAAAGTACCACATAAATTAGGACAGAGGGAGTACAACATTTTACAAATGAAATATCTCAACTTCAAGTTCACATTTTAACAAGTATTTATATAATTCACTCCACGCACAATTTTTAGTTGCTAATCATATCCCTAGTGTTAAGAAATCTAACATTTACCCCCAACCTCATTTGGGGATCCATATTTGTTCTTGGTGGAGCCATAAAATCATATGTGTACTGTCACGGTCCATGGATACCCCCTAGATGTAACATGGCGTATAGGACCCCGAGAGACCCCATACAAGCCACTTAGCATTCATAACATAAGAAATAGAACAATAGAAGTAAAACAACATTTCAAGTCCAATAGTTTTATAAAGAAAAGCGGAAGTCTAAAACACTTGTCTCAATAGCGATCTAGTACAATAGAATTAAATTGGGACTAGCCCATACATCATGTCCAAAACTGAAATACAATAAGGAAACTAGGAACAATGAAAGTCCATCCTCGAAGCATGAGGATTCACCAAAGCTCGGAAATCTCAAAATCAACCACTAGCCACAAAACTGAGAAACCTGACTATCGGACCCTACATTTGGAGAAATGTAGGCAAGAGTATGCGTTAGTACAAAATAATGTACCAAGTATGAAAGCTATGCATAAAATATTTAAATCATGCTAAAAGAGGACATTTCATGACATGCAATTGACCAAGCTAAAACATGATATAAAAGGGTTAGAAAACATAAGTCATAAAACATGGTCAATGCAAGCTAACATCATTTATAACCTTTGAACACATATGCGATACTTCTTGAAGTAATCTTAGTTCATTATTAATGTGGGAAGTAGCCTTAACCGACATAGAGACAATGTGAGCTATAACATAATCCCCTGGTGTCTCCCACACCGAAAAGGGTTGTCCTACTTGCCAAGGTAAGGACCATAACTTCTAGCTTAGGTGGATCCACTAGCTAATGTATATCTAGACAATCATCCTATGGGGGCACATAGGTAAGGGATAAGGAGATTTCTTCTAGAAACCCGACCTCTACTAACATGAGAGCTTCTATCTCAATATCCCCTCGGTGCTAAGCATAAATCCCACGGAATAGTCATTTCTTACTTGTTCTTATTATCCATGGAAGGGCACACCATCTTGACAATCCAAGCTAAGTCATCATCCATGGAAAGGTATCATTCAATAACCAATCCAAACTAGGTTTCATTCGGATAACTCTTAATCTTTGATTCAATTAGGTGAGAATACCTTTCAATCTTAGAATTCTTTATCATGTGAGAAAACCTTTCACATCATGCTTTTATGTGTATATGAGAAAAATCCTTTCAACATCATCATCATTGATATTTTACTCTCAAAGCATCCTAAAAACATTTGCATAGAACATGCATAATTCCATAATTTACCTTTCAAGGCTCAAAACCCACTTTCAATCATCAACATTTAGAAAACATGGGTTAGATATGAATTTCATCATAAATTCATGTAATTCTCTCAATACATGCTTAATTTCATAAAATCTTCCTTTATAATCAAAATCCCATATCATATGGTTTATCACTTGAAAATATGGAGATTACATGGGTTCATGGGGAAATTATTATAAAATTATAGTATTTCATCAATTCATGCATAAGAGGTCATAATTCAATCATTTAAATCAATAATCAAAGAATCTATGACAATTGAATAAAACCCTAACTCAATTAGGGATTTTTAACTTTGAAAATAGAGGAATTTGGGAACTCCATGAATGAAAGGAATCTATGGATGAAAACTATCATACCTTACTATCAAAGCCCACAATTGCTTGAGGAATGGAGACTTGACCTTGATCCTAGCTTGAACTCTTTCTTCTTCTTCAAGTTCTAGAGAGAGAAATATTTGAGAGGAAGAACTTTGGAATTTCTTTTGGGTTTTGAAAATAATGATTTGAATGGTAGAGTTTTGGGGTTAAAATCACTTATATAGGGGTCCTAGGCTTGGGTAAAATGACATAGTATTTATTTAATTAAAGTCGGAAAAGACCCAAAAACCCCTGAACTAAAATCTGCCGAACCCACCTTACGCTTGGCTTCATAAGCCGACAAGGGTCACACGTCCCGTAGTGGTGCCCGTGGTCCCTTGACCAGTGGCTAGGATTTGCCACCACTCAAACCTTCAACCCAACTCTAGACGACGACCTCTCCCATGGCCCGTGGTGGCCTTCACGAGCCGTTTAGTGGCTCGTGAGAGGGTCTTGAGTTTTGGGTAGTTTGGGCTAGCTACTTCCTAGCTCACCACGACCCGTGGTCCCCACCACGAGGTGTCATGGTGGTCGTGGGAGGTGAGCCCTCCACGACCCGTGTGGGTCCTCGTGGAGGTTTCCCAATCTCACTTCCTTAGCTCAAGTCTTGAAACTTTACCCCATGCTTAGACTACTAGATTTCCTAGGTGTTACATGCACACATCAAATTTTTAGATGAAAATTTGTTACATTTACATCAACTTCATAAAAACATGCATAACTTCATAAATTTATCTTTCATAGTTCATAAGCTTCATAATGTGTTCATAGTAAAAATTCATGGATCATGCATGGGTTCATATGAATCCAACTCAACATCATGTAATTACTTCAATTCATGCATAAAAAGATAGAAAACAATCAATTGAATTATAATTGAAAAAAAACCCATGAAGATTTAATAAAACCCTAACTTTGAATTGAGAATCTAGCTTTGTAAAATTGGAAATCTTGGGAACACTATGGAAGAAAGGACTCCATAGGTGAATACTAAAATACCTTAGTGATCAAGGCCCAATAGCTATGGTAAATTGAAGATCTTGAAGCGAAACCCTAACTTCTTCTTTCTTAGCCTTAGAGATGATTTTGGGGATGAACTTGGAGTGAAATTTAGAATTTAGGTGAATGATTTATAATGGGTAGTTTTAAGACTTAAATCACTTATATAGGGGTTAAAACTACATATTTTAGGCACCAAACACATAGGGGAAACACAAAAATAACCCTAAGTTAAAAGCTGACGGTTGACCTGTAAGGACCCCTAAATGGGTTGTACAGATCGTCAGTGGCCATGTAGTGATCCATCTAGGTGACCCCAAATCCTAGCAGCCCTAAACGGCCAAGACAAAAAGCCTAAACAGGCAGTGGACCCTTAAACTGACCATTTAGGGTTCCCTAAAGGGTTCATGGTCCGTTTTGGGTTCATGGACATGACGGTTAACCCACTTTAACGTTTTCCAAAGTCTAAGGTGTTTCAATATCTCCTCCTTGGGAACATTCATCCTCAAATGAAACTCAAGCTAGCACGAAAAGAGCAGGAGAGAAACTAGCAACCCAACATGAATGCAATTTAATGAAAATGCACAGATCCAAGAAGGAAATCGACTCCAAGCTAAAGCATACTCAAAACATCATTTCAGAAAACATACATGCATGTATATGAAAACATGAGAATGACTAAGACGCATGAAACCAAAAGAATGAACCATGATGAGCTTAATACCTCAAGCTAGATTATGATTAGAGGGAAAGAGAAGAGGATATTGGGACATCGTATCGGCCTTGTCCTCCCAAGTAGCACCCTCAACCATTTGATTCATCCACAACGCCTTTACGGATGCAACCTCTTTATTTCTCAACTTCCAAACTTGTTGGTCTAAAGTCTCTACCAGAACCTCTTCATAAGAAATACTTTTCTTTATACCAAGATTCTCTGATTGTACAATAGATTTTTGATCTCCAACACGCTTCTTCAATAAGGACAGATGGCAAAACCGGATGTACCGATGCTAAATCATTAGCCAATTGAAGTTCATAAGAACCTTTACCAATACGCCTCAAAATTTGATATGGGCCTATATATCGGTGACTAAGATTTTGTTTCTTTTCAAACCTCATGACACCCATCATAGGTGAAATTTTCAAGTAAACCCATTAATCAATATCAAACTCAAGATCCCTTCTTCTAACATCGGCATAAGACTTTTGTCGACATTGAGCCATTTTCAGCCTTTATCTAATGAGTCCAACCTTTTCCATAGCCTCATGAACTAATTTGTGCCCTATAAAACAAACTCACCAACATCAAATCAACCTATAGGAGATCTAAACCTTCTACCATAAAGAGCCTCAAATAGAGCCATACCAATAATTGAATGATAACTATCATTATATGCAAACTTTATCAAAGGAAAATGATCATCCCAATATGATAGCTATTATTATATGCAAACTTCATCAAAGGAAAATGACCATCCTAATTACCCTTGAAGCCAATCACACAAGCTCTCAATATATCTTCCAAATTCAGGATGGTATGCTCCACTTGTCCATTGGATTGAGAATGAAAAGTCGTATTAATCTTGACACGAGCACCAAGACCCCTTTGAAAATATTTCAAAAATTGAGAAGTAAATTGGATACCACGATCGGAGATAATGGATAGGGGCACTCCATGCAACCTAACCATCTCCCTTAGATACAACTTAGCATAATCTTCCGCCGAATAAGAAACCTTGACGGGAATGAAATGAGACAACTTTTTCATACGATCTACAATAACCCAAATCAAGTCATGTTGTTATTGAGTGCGGAGTAAACCAACAATAAATTCCATGTTCAAATTTTCCCACTTCTATGTAGGAATACTTATATCTTGAGACAAAACTCCCAAATTTTGATGCTCAACTTTCACTTGTTGACAATTAAAACACTTAGCCACAATTTCTGCAATATCCTTCTTCATCCCATTCCACCAATAGATCTTCCGCAAGTCACGATATATCATGGTGGTTCTAGGGTGAATGGAATATCGATAACTATAGGCTTTTGATAAAATTTGCTCTCTTGATTCATCAACATTGGGAACACACAAACGACCTTGATATCGAAGCACACCATCTCCCCCCTTGGGAGAACGCCTCAACACACTTTTTAAGCATCGCTTTCTTCAACTCAACCAAAACTGGATCAACACCTTGCTTTGCTTTCACATCCAACACAAAAGACGATGTCGAACCATTATGAACAATTACACCTCCTCCATTGGATTTAGCCAATTGAACACCCAATCGGGTCAATCTATTAACATCATGAACTAACTCTTTCTTTTCATCTTCAACTTGAGCCACACTACACATCGACAATTGACTTAAGGCATCATCTACCACATTGGCTTTGCTCGGGTGATAAAGGACACTCATATCATATTCCTTCAAGAGTTCTAGCTACCTACGTTGGCGAAAATTTAGAAATTTTTTCTTGAACACATATTACAAGCTTTTGTGGTCGGTAAAGACATCAACATGGACACCACACAAATAATGCCTCAAAATCTTTAAGGTAAAAACAACCGCCACTAGTTCTAAATAATGGGTATGATATTTCTTTTCATGAATCTTGAGATGCCTTGAAGCATAAGAGATGACTTTACCATGTTTCATCAAAACACAACCAAGACCAACCCGTGAAGAATCACAATAAACCACAAAAGCATCCGACCCTTCTGGTAGTGTCAATATAAGAGCTGAAGAGAGTCTATCATTCAACTCTTGGAATCTCTTCTCACAAGCTTCCGACCAGAGGAATTTCACCTTCTTTTGGGTCAATGTTGTCAAAGGTGAAGCAGTAGAGGAAAAACCTTCCACAAACCTTCTGTAATAACCGGCCAAATAGAAAAAGCTCTATATATCTGAAGCGGACAAAGGTCTAAGACAATTCTTAACCGCCTTTGTTTTTATAAGCTCTACTTGAATACCTTCACTAGAGACAATATGGCCAATGAAATAAACAAACCTCAACCAAAACTCAAATTTATTGAACTTAGCATATAACTCATGATCCTTTAGAATTTGCAACACAATCCTCAAGTGTTGAACATGCTCATCCTCGCTCTATGAGTAAATGAAAATATCATCAATAAACACAATCACAAACATATCGAGATATTGCTTGAAGACCCTATTCATCAAATCCATAAATGATGCCGGAGCATTAGTTAACCAAAATGACATTCCAAAAAATTCATAATGACCATACCGAATTTGAAAAGCCATCTTTAGAATGTCAGTTTCTTTCACCCTCAATTGGTGATAACCTGACCGGAGGTCAATCTTAGAAAAGTAACTTGCACCTTGAAATTGATCAAACAAATCATCAATCCTTAGATGGGGATACTTATTATTAATAGTAATCTTGTTTAATTGTTGGTAGTCAATACACATTCGAAGTAAACCTTATTTCTTACGAACAAACATAAATGGAGCACCCCATGGAGAGATACTCTGTCGGATGAAACTCATATCCAATAAATCTTTTATTTTTTCCTTCAATTCTTTAAGTCCCGTGGGAGCCATATGGTAGTGAGAAATAGAGATAGGTTGTGTTCTAGTAGAAGGTCAATACCGAAGTCTATTTCTCTTTTGGGAGGAATACCGAGTAGATTATCTGGAAGCATTTTTGGAAACTCATTTACAATGGGGATCGAATCAAGAGTAGGGCTTTCAGAATCTGTATCTCTAATGCGAACAAGATGATATATGCAACCCTTAGAAATCATTTTTCTAGCTTTAAGACAAGAAACAAATTGACCTTTAGGCATTTAATTTCTCACTTTCTACTTTAGGATGAGCTTGTTTTCAGAGATTACGAGTGTAATAACAACATCCTTTGACAAAAGGATCACCCTTAGATGATCATCTCGTAGCTATTGAGAATGAATGAAATTATATGGTTCTATTTCTCAATCTTCGTGACTTGCTCTTACGAAGCTAAAACTTAACCACTCGGGTTCTACTATCAACAGAAGCATAACAAGAATGGAGTCAATCCATACACAAAATAACATTGAAATTTAACATATCAAGCTCTACAAGATCAACATGAGTTACTCTATGGGATATGGAGACGGGATAATTTCTATAGACTCTCTTAGCCACAATAGATTCACCAATTGGAGTAGAGATAGAAAAAAGGTCTAACAACACATTCAAAGAAACATCAAATCTATAGCCACATATGACATCACGAAAGACAAGGTATCACCAGTATGAAGCAAAACATTAACATCTAGATAAAAGACTTTGAACATACCGATAACCATATCGTTAGAACCCTCTTGATCATGTCGAGTGTGAAGTGCATAGAATTAGTTTTGCTTTGGAGAACTTGGACCCGAATCACTAGGCGGAGATTGTCTACCATCTTATCCCTTAGTAGAAAGTGACGGAAAATCCCTTATCTTGTGACCACTTTTATCACAACCAAAGTAACCATCTGTATCGTCTAAGCACTTAGCTTCATGATTCCTTCCACACCTAGTACAAGTATACAAAGAAGATCCACCATCTTTTCTTCATTTAGGATTAGGGTTAGACACCCTATCTTTGTTGAATCTTGGAGCCGGAGCATTAGAGGAACCTTGAATGGAGAACCTTTGTCAGAATCTAGAACGATCATGTCCATCGGACCTTGAATGTGAAAAGTCACCATCACCGGTCTTTTCCCTCTTTGCTTCTATAGATATTTCCTTGATCTTCTCCTCTTTAAGTTGTTGAAAATGTATCATTAAACGAGAAATATAAATTTCCTTAATGAGCATGGTGGTACAACATTCTTTAACCACCATTTCAGACACATCCAAAACAAACTTACTCACCCTTGCCCTAGAGTCGGCAACCATAGAAAGAGCATATTTGGACAATTGTGTGTATTTCAAAGAATACTCTTTCACACTCATATTTACTTGAAGAAGGTTGATGAATTCATATACTTTTGCCTCCCTCATCTGAAGGGGAAAGAACCATGAAATCAGCCTTAAATTTTTCCCAATCAAGAGGACCTCCATCAACCTCCCTCTCTTCCTTCAATTGTTCAAACCAAACTTGGGCAACACCCTTGAGTTGATTGGGTCCAACTCTACCTTCTCAACCATAGTCACTCCCATAATTCCCACTATCTTGTAAACCTCATCAATAAACTCTTGAGATCCTCATCAACCTTAGAACCATGGAATTCTTGAGGATTTATCCTAGTGAGTCCCTTATCCTTGCCACTGCCAAACCCACATTTTGGTTCATAGGAAAATTATCCTCTCTATTTTCTTGAGTCATCATAGCTTAAGCCAAAACATAAAAAACAGCTCAAAACTCTACATTAGTCACTTGTTCGGCCAAAGGGTCAGCCGGAACTTGATGAGCTTCTTGTTCTACATACTCACATGTGTTCCTTCTAATGTATTCTCTTCAAGGGTCCATATCCTAAAAAACATCTGACAAGGATTCGGAGAGAGACATATAGAGTTACACTCTATCGCACGACTTTAGAATGATGAATGGAGTGGAATTTTCTAAATATCTTATAGCCTCTTTCTCATAAATGTGGCGCGCATGACACTCATAAAAAAGACTCTACTTGATGTGGCTTGTATTAAATCCTAGGACCTTTCTAAACCTTGTGCTCTGGATACCAAGTTTGTCATGATCCAAAATATACACTAGGTGTAACATGGCGTATAGAATCCCGAAAGGCCCCACGCAAGACACTTATCATACATCATACAATAAAATAGAAATAAAGATTTTAAAAGAAAGAGTCTTATATCATAATAGAGTTTGACAAAGCAAAAGTCTAACATAGTCTCAACAAGCCATCTAATACATCAAAATAAGTGATTGGGACATAACCCATACATCACATACAAAGTCTGAAAATTGAAATAAAGAAAAGCATGTAAAAGTATCTCAATCCTCGGAACATGAGGACTCACCAATCTTCGAATGTCAAGAGATCAACTAGCTATGAGTGTGGGAAGTAGGAGCATCGGACCCGACATTAGTAAGACAATGTAGGCACAAGTATGCATTAGTACATGAAATATATGACGTATGATAGCAATGTGCAAGAGTTATGAAATCATGCTAAAAAAGACTTTACATGACATACAATGACAAAGCTAAATCATAAGATAAAAGGGTTAGAAAATACAAATCATAATAATGGTCAATGCGCAAGCTTAACATCTTAAAAAACTTGTGAAATAACTTGAAAGTAAATTAGTTCATTATTATGGGAAGCTTACCATAACCGACTTAGACCATGTGAGCTATATAATGGAATTCAGTGTCTATCCCACACCAAAAAGAGATGTCCTTATGGCCAAGGTAAGAACCATGAGACTGAGCTAAAGTTGATCCATTAGCTAATGTTTATCTAAGACAATCATATGGTGGCACATAATTATAGGACTTGGGGATTGCTATTAAAGGTTCACCGATGCTAAAAAGAAACCTTCATCTGAAAAGTCTGCTTTGTGCTAAGTAAAATCACACGGAATAGTCATTTATAATATTCATATTGTCATCCATGGAAAGACACAATTAAGCAACCAGTCCAAGCTAGAGTCCATTTAGAATACCTCCTAAAACTTGATTCAACTTAGGTGTGAAAACCTTTCAACCTTGGGAAACCTTATGTGAGAAAACCTTTTACAACAAGATAGATACTTTACTCTCAATGCATCCTCAAAACATTTCATCAACTTCATAAAAACATGCATATCTTTGTAAATTCATCTTTCATAGTTCATAAGTTTCATCATGTGTTCATAGTTAAAAATCATGGATCATGCATGGATTCATATTAATCCAACTCAAAATTCTAAAATTACTATAATTTATGCATAAAAATATATAAAACAATCAATTGAATTATAATTGAAAAGAACCCATGAAGATTGAATAAAACCCTAACTTCGAATGGAGAATCTAGCTTTGTAAAAATGGAAGATCTTTGGAACCCTGTGGATGAAGGACTCCATAAGTGAATACTAACATACCTTATTGATCAAGGCCCAATAGCTATGGTGAATTTAAGATCTTGAAGTGAGACCCTATCTTCTTCTTTCTTAGTCTTAGAGAGGATTTTTGGAATGAACTTGTAAGGAAAGTCAGAAATTAGGTGAATGATTTAGAATGAGTAGTTTTAGGACGTAAATCACTTATATAGGGCTTATAATAGGGGTTAAAACAACATAGCTTAGTGTCATGTCCCGCCACTTCACTGTTCAAATTTGGCACCGGAATAAGGGAAAAGAATCTAGAGTTGTGGATAGGTTAGTAGAACACTCTAGAACTCCCTAGATATTTTCAAGAAGGCTTTAGAATTCCCTAGGACTTGTAGAGAATTCTAGATTAAGACTAAAGTGTAAATATTGTAGGTACTTGTAAAGTAATTATTATTTACACTTAAGCCCCTAGGAGTAGTATAAATAGAGGGCCTCTCATTTGCAAACTCATCCAACAAAGTGTAAAGCATTCCACAAGCAATACAAAGCCTTCTTCCAAAATCTTTATAATTCTTTCTTTACATTCTCTTAGCAATCTTAGTTTCAAAAGTCTTACTTGAGCTTACAAGATCTTGAAATATTAGTGAGTAAATTGTCAAGTGCCACACGGAGCTTCAGTGAGACTCTAAGTCCGTGACAACGTGGTATCAGAACAAAAGTTTGTAACTAAGGGAATGTCCAACGAAGGAGACGTAAATGCCGCTAGCACCACCAACGTCAGGCTGGATGGTGGAAAGAAGAACCACAAGTGAAAGAAGCACCACAAGAGTAGTGAAGAAGTGTTTCTCAACCCTACACCAACCAAGGTTCTAACATCTTACCCACCTTCGACCACAAAATCAAGTGACGATGAACATGGTGAGGAGGCCATTGGTGTCACTGCCGGAGAGGAATGAGTTGCAAGGGTTGAAATGGCGAGGCAGGCCATGGAGATATTAGGCCGGCGTTTGAATGAGGTCGATGGCAAGTTTGAAACTCTAGAAGACATCACCCTTGAGGAAAACGACAACATCCGCAAGGAGTTGGAGGGCCTCCAGCGTGCCGAGTTTGAGATGAAGGAGGTCATCACTTCCTTGGAGTGCCGGCTCATGGATGCACTAAGTACGATTGATGCCATGAGAGCCGAGATGAAAGAACTCAAGGAGGGCGTGGAAGCTGGAGGATCTATGTCATCCGACCGAGATAGGGAGGCCAAGGTTGAGGGTCCCAGCCACCTATATTCAAAGGTGTTCGTGACGCCCAAGAGGTGGAGAACTTCTTATGGCACTTGGAGAATTACTTCAAGTGTAGTCGGGTGAAGAGCGATGAAAACAAGATCAACACTGTCGTGTTGTATCTTTCGAAGATGGCCATGCTATGGTGGAGACACAAGGAGTCCGAGATAGGGAAGGGGTTATGAACCATCAACACTTGGGAGCAATTTCGAGAAGAGTTCAAGAAAGCCTTATTCCCTAACAACGTCATTTACGAGGTCAAGCAGAAGTTAAGGAAATTGAAGAAAACATAAAGCATTAGGGCATACGTGAAGGAGTTCACTACTCTCACGCTTCAAATTCCCAACCTGAAGGACGAAGACATGATGTTCCACTTCATGGATGGATTGTAAAATTGGGCCAAGACAGAGTTGGAGCAGTGACATGTCAGGATCATCAACGAGGCCATCACACAAGACGAAGCTTTGACCGACTTCAAGCATGACCGGCATGACAAGGCAAAATGCAAGGACGCGAGAACTAGTCATGCTAATGTGTGGGAGATCGTGGCCATGGAAATGAGCAGTAGGTGCATCCTAAGCAGCATGACTCCTACATGTCGGATGACAAGCAGTTCGGGTGCCATAATTATACGGAGAGGAAGGTGCAGACTACCAAGGGAGATGGTTTCTACATATGTGGCATACTGAATGGCTATGCCAGGTGCCCGGAGATGAAGAACCTTGGTGCTATCCTACGTGAGCGGAAGGAAAATGATGCACAAGAGCAAGGGCAGGATGCGGGCATGAGGCAGCTAGGCATGGTTGGACTATGCAGGGATATTGCCAAGAAAACGAAGAAGCCAGGAGACTTTAGCACGCAATATGTAGACATCTCCATCAATGGACGACTAGCTCGTGCCATGGTAGACTCCGGGGCTGAAGCCAACATCATTACCAAGATGGCGGAAGCAAGGCTGGGGCTAAGTTACAATCCAACAACACCTGCCTCAAGATGGTCAGTGCACCACCGACTCCCATGTGCAAAGCCACCCAAGGAGTGAGCATCACGTTGGGAAAGTGGTAAGGTAAGACCAACTTTACTGTAGCTCATTTAGATATCTTTGACATCGTTCTTGGGCAAGAGTTATTCCAAAGGTGCAATGCGATGATCGACCCCTACCTCCAACGACTCATGGTCATGGAGCGGGAAGGTTCATACATGGTACCTCTAGTAAAAGTGCCAAAGAAGGAAGGACATACCCAATTGTCCATTATGCAGATCATGAAGGGCCTTAAGAAAGGGGAGCCGACGTTCATAGCCACCATTGCAAGTTCGGGAGAAGACAATGATGATAAAGAGTTTTTGCCACCGGTTATAGAGAATGTTCTTGAAGAGAAAAAGGATGTGATGCCGGATGAGCTTCCAAAGACGTTACCTCTTAGGTGTGATGTAGATCATAAGATCGAGTTTGAGGTTGGAGCCAAGCCACCCGCACATGTAACCTACTGCATGGCTCCACCCGAGTTAGAGGAGCTAAGGAAGCAAGTGAAGGAGCTCCTTGAGCCCGGTCACATTCGCCCATCCAAAGCACCTTATGGTGCGCCGGTTCTATTTCAAAAGAAGAAGGATGGGTCATTGCGACTATGCATCGACTACCGAGCGCTTAACAAGGTAACAATCAAGAATAAGTATCCTATCCCACTCATTACCGATTTGTTTGATAGACTTGGACATACCAAGTATTTCACCATGGTGGATCTCCGGAAGGGATACTACCAGGTTCACATCACAGAGGGGGATGAGCCAAAGACAGTGTGCGTGACGAGATACGGATCTTATGAGTGGTTGGTGATGCCTTTTGGCCTAACCAACGCACCCGCCACGTTTTTCACGTTGATGAAGAAAATCATTCATCCTTACTTGGACCAGTTCGTGGTAGTATACTTGGATGACATTGTCATCTATAGTAACACCTTGGATGAGGACGTGGAGCACTTGAAGAAGGTTTTCCAAGTCTTAAAGGAGAACCAACTCTACATCAAGCGGGAGAAATGCGAGTTCGCTCAACACGAGGTACACTTCTTGGGGCATATAATCAGCTAAGGCAAACTACAGATGGACGAGGCAAAGATACGGGCGATCAAAGATTGGGAACCACCCACAAAGGTGACCGAGCTAAGATCCTTCCTTGGACTTGCGAACTATTATCGCAGGTTCATAAGTGGCTACTCGACTAAGGCCGCTCTGCTAACCAAATTTTTGAAGAAGAATAAGCCGTGGGTTTGGAGTGAGGAGTGCCAAAGAGGGTTTGAAAGCCTCAAGGCCGCGGTGACCGAAGAGCCGGTCTTGACGCTGCCCAATTTCTCAAAGACCTTTGAGGTACATACAGATGCTTCAGATTTCACCAATGGGGGAGTCCTAATGCAAGATAGACACCCAATAGCGTTTGAGAGACGAAAACTCAATGAGACCGAACGGTGTTACACGGTGCAATAGAAGGAGATGACGGCCGATGTACATTGCGTACGCACGTGGAGACATTACTTACTAGGCTCCAAGTTCGTGGTCAAGACAGAAAATGTGGCCAATAGCTACTTTCATTCACAGAATAAGATCACCCCGAAGCAAGCTAGGTGGCAAGACTTTCTAGCTGAATTTGACTATGTCTTGGAGTACAAGCCGGGAAAGGGCATGTAGCGGCCGACGCACTAAGTAGGAAGGTCGAGCTTGCTGCCATCACCACCGCTCACTGTGACATTCAAGATGCTATCAAGGATGGCATGCAACACGATCCAGAGGCCAAGAAGCTTATGAAGTTGGCCGCCCATGGCAAAACATGGTGCTTTTGGGTGGAAGATGGCCTTTTGCTCACTGTCGGCCAGAGAGTTTACGTGCCCAGGTTCGGGTCCATCAGGAGGAAAATCATTTAGGAGAGCCACGACACACTGTGGGCTGGGCATCCGGGGAAGCAACGTATGAGGGCGTTGATTGAGGGAATCTATTATTGGCCATGCATGCGGGATGACATAGAGTGCTATGTACAAACATGTCTGGTGTGCTAACAAGACAAGGTGGAGCAGAGGCAATCGGGAGGACTACTTGAGCCAGTACCTATAGAAGAACGGCCATGGGAGAGCGTGACCATGGACTTCATCAGAACCTTACCCAAGTCTGACGGTTATGGAACGATAATGGTCGTGGTGGATATATTTTCAAAGTACACTACTTTTATGCCCGCCACAACCGGTTGCACCGCTAAGGAGGCTGCCAGGCTATTTTTCAAGAACGTAGTTAAGTATTGGGGGCTGCCAAGACATATCATCAGCGATCGAAACCCCCACTTCACTTGGAACTTTTGGAGGGAGCTATTCAAAATACTAGGCACAGAGCTTCACTTTTCCACAAGTTTCCACTTGCAAACCGACGGCCAAATCGAGCGTGTCAATGCCCTACTAGAGTGATATATAAGGCACTACGTAAGTGCGCACTAGAAGGATTTGTCTAGACTCCTAGACATGGAACAATTTTCTTACAATTTGCAAAGAAGTGAGTCCACTGGGTGCACACCATTCAAGTTGGCGACTGTCCAACAACCCCAAACTCCACATTCTCTACCGATCACTTTCCAAGGGAAGAGTTTGGGAGCCTACCATCTTGCCAAGCTATGGGAGGAACAACTCGACACTGCCAAGTCCTACTTGGACAAGGGAGCCAAAAAGATGAAGAAATTTGTCGATCGTAAGAGGCGTCCCACGCATTACTAAGTTGGGGACATGGTCTTGGTGAAATTCAACCTAATACAGTTTAAGGCACTAAGAGGCGTACATCAAAACTTAGTGTGAAAATACGAGGGCCCGTTTAAGATCATTGCCAAGGTAGGCAAGATCTCTTATAAGGTGGAGTTGCCTCCACACTTTAAGATCCACCCGGTTTTTGATGCAAGAGTCCTCAAGCCATACCACTAGGAAAAGAAAGATCCAAGCCAGAACCAGTCAAGACGGGCACCCATAACTGTCACTGCCTCGCACGACAGGGAAATTGAGTCTATCATAAACTACCAAGCGAAGAGGAAGTGAGGCCAGCAAGCCAATGCCATGTTCCTTGTTCATTGGAAAGGATAAACTCCGGAAGAGGAGGAGGCCACATGGGAGAAATATGAGGACTTGTGGTAGTTCAAGGACCAAATCTGAGAGTTCTTACATCAGTGCATCGTGGTCATCGTATCAACAAGTGGGGGAGAGTGTCATGTCCCACCACTTCAAATTCGGCACCAGAATAAGGGAGAAGAATCTAGAGTTTTGGCGAGGTTAGTAGAACACTCTAGAACTCCTTATATATTTTCAAGAAGGCTTTAGAATTCCCTGGAACTTGTAGAGAATTCTAGATTAGGACTAAAGTGTAAATATTATAGTGACTTGTAAAGTAATTATTATTTACACTTAGGCCCCTAGGGAGTAGTATAAATAGAGGGCCTCTCATTTGCAAACTCATCCAACAAAGTGTGACGCATTCCACAAGTAATACAAAGCCTTCTTCCAAAAGCTTTCTAAGTCTTTCTTTACATTCTCTTAGCGATCTTAGTTTTAAAAGGCTTACTTGAGCTTAAAAGATCTTGAAAGATTAGTGAGTAAGTTGTCAAGTGACGCATGGAGCTTTAGTGAGACTCTAAGTCCGTGACATTAGGTACCAAACATATAGGGGAAAGACTAAACAATCTTGAGTTAAAAGCTGACAGGTGACATGTAAGGACCCCTAAATGGGTAGTACAGATCATCACTAGCTGTATGGGGATCCGTCTAGGTGATCCCAAATTCTGGCAACCCCAAACGGCTAGGACACAAAGCCTAAATTGGTTGTGGACCCTAAATAAACCATTTAAGATTCTGTGAAGGGTTAATCATCTAAGGTATTACAGTTATTTAGATGACTTTGTGGCTTTTAGCATTTTGCTATTAATTCTTTGTAAGCATTCACTTTGGTCAACGTTTTGATGAGACAACCTCTGTTTGTTTTTTCGTCAATTCTATTGAGTTCAGAATGTCATTTCAATCTAGTAGCATATTTGGTTTGCGTTGATAGGATTCTAAACAAGTTCTGAATCACCAATATAGGTTTTTGTTCCTTCCGTGTTTTGCTGAGGCAATGCTACTTGTGCAGCACTGCATTTACCTTTGCATTCGCGGGCCCTTGGTCGAGTTCACAGATGGGTGCTTCATTTACCTTCGCGTCCATGGGCCTCTTGCCTGACCCTCTCATTCGCGAGCCTCGCACTACATATATAGAGGGTAAGCTTTGTCAGACCCTCGCATTAGCGGGCCTCGCACCGCGTTCAATGAGGGTAATCTTTATCGCAGGGCGGCCTTTGTGTTCATGAAGTCCAATATGGTGCTTGGTTGTGTCTTTTAAAAGACGTTGGTAGCTTCATTTTCCCATTTCAACTTGGGTTTATAAGGGATCTTGAGAGTTTCCAGTGTTGGTTTTCTGGTGATTCTTGTTGGCAGGGGTGCCTTTGTTTAGGTGTTCTTTATGCTTGTTGACTAGTATCCTTAAAAATTCTCATAGGTGGCATGAAACTTAGGATCGTTGTGTTTCTTTGTTATTTTGGATTAATTTGTCTGCCTTTGTAAATTTTTGATTTGTGATTTCTTCCTCGATTATTGAATTTTTGGGCCTTAGGCCGTGAGTTGGAAGCATAGTTCCGGGTTAGTACTCTTGAGATGTGATGGGTATTCTTCTCGGTTTTTATGCACATGAAATGACTTAATTGTAATGATTCCTGGAGGGTTGGTACTTTTGGGATGATCTTTGATGGAAATAACTTTTTTGGAAAGGGAAAATTGACCTTAATGAGTTGGAAGTCTTTGAAACTTGTTTAGGCTTAAGAGGGATAAAAAGCCCCTTTTACATGATTTATTGCAATTTTAACTTCTTTTACTCTGATGAGCTCGATAAATCATTTTGGGTGGCCCGTTGTCTTAGGGAAAATTACAGTCTATCATCTAGATTTATATTGCTGGTAAGCTTGACGTGCCATTCCGAACGGTCCATAGATACATCTATTCGGGTAGTGCCTTTCGGCTAAGCTTGAGGTATCATTACAGGCGCTCCATGTCCTTCCGAGCTTATGGATTCCCCTACTTGGGGTTTGCACTGTATATTGTGTGATTTGGCCTTTGGGTGTATTGCGTGTATTATGTTTTGTGTGTAACTTGTGACTGAACCCTTGGTATTATTTATTTGTTCCCTATCTTATGTTAGTTTGTTTAGATCTTTCCTTTTTCTTTTTAGTTTCTTCATGTTATTTATTTGTATTTGATCTTTATCAACTCGGTCGACCTATCATGCCTACTGAGTACCCTATGTTTTGGTACTCATACTATATTTTTGTATCATTTTTTGATGTAACTCCTCAGTGAGCGTTGGATCTTCCTCGGTTGTCACAGACTTGGATCATGGTGAGATTTTCGCATCCAGAGACTTGTCGCTTTCCCTCTTTTGCACTAACTTATATTTTGTCTTTTGGATTAGTAAGCTCTTTTGTATTTATCACTTTCTATAGTTAGTAGCTCTTGTATAGGTTACATCATGTCTGGGGATTGGTTCTTGTAATAGTTTGTCTTCTCTGTCTCTTTTAGGACTCTTTTATATATTTTGTATCACGTAGAAATTTACGATATTGTCCATTTCTTTATCTTGTTTCTCATTCCACTGATTAATTTTGTTAATATTATATTATTGTGTTCCTCTAGTTTATTTTGGTTTAGGCTTGTCCACTTGGAGGGTTATAGTGGACGCTCAACTACACTTCATCCAATACCAAGTGTAGGTGATCACAATCTAGTATAAACCCAACGAAGAGTTGGGGTCGATCCTACAGGGAGTCATACGGTAGAGAATTCAATTACGAAGTGAAAGACATGTTCTAAACGGTTGTAGGAATAGAAATTATCGAAATAATTAGATTAAATCTAAGGGGTTGACAACAAGTGTCAAATGGGGGGGGGTAAGGTTTGTCAATTTAAAACTACGGAAATAGGGAGTAATCAAGTAGAAAGGGATACTTGGGGATGTGATCGATTAATTGCCAATTTCGCTATACGGGTGATTACTAATTACCAAAAGTTGCTGAATCTTAGTGGGTAGGCTAGGATTTAGATGTAATGTCCATCTCTCGATCAACTATCACGAATCAAGTAAATTCTCTCGAACCTCAACTTGCATCATACTATAAATAGCCCAAAACCTCAATTTATCTACTCTCTCAAGCTAGATAGGTAGGATCAAATTAGGATTCACTCTCTCGAGCTGAACCCGCAACAACCCAATCACTACAATCATCAATTGATAACCTTATTTCTAAAGCCTCTTTCTCAAGCAAACATAAAATACTAGACTAGAACTGCATTTGCAACTACAATTCATAAGTTAAAACTCAATTATCAATTGAACCCACTTCAAAACAACAATTAAATCAGTAATTACTAACACCCATAAGCTAATTTAGACAATTAATCACATAATCACACCCTCAAGAATGGAGGTTTTAGACACACATCATAAAAAGTAGGAAATTATTACCAACTACATTCTTCATAATCTGGGTAGTAAAATCCAAATCATTACAATGCTCCAATGTAGCTTTAAATCGAAATCCAACTTGAAAATCTACTAAAAACTCTCAAAAACTAAGTAAAACAATGTTTCAATAAAAAACTCAGAGTCTAACAATGGATGGATTCTTAAATCTTCTTTTTAAAATCAATTTATACGTTCCCAAATTTTGGCCTTCGGGGTCATTAGGTGGAGTTAGTCAAGCATTTCCGACCAAGTCGGCGACGCACCCAATGCTCCTCTCCATCCCCTTTGTAGCTTGAGTCATCACCCTTTTTGTGATGTGACTTTAGGCTATCGAGGTTGGACTCAGCGACCAAGTTGGCGATGCGCCAAGTGTTCTTCTTCCTCGCCGTTTTTCCTTGACTCTTCACCATTCAGACCCTGTAACTTTAGGCGATCAAAGTTGTTGTCGCCGATCCACTCGGTGGTCCATGTCCATCGCAAAGTTGGCTTTTCCCCAGGGCTGGCAAGCTGGAACATTTGGCAAGCTAAAGTGATACTTGGCGACTCAGCGACTCAGCGAGTGGCTTTGGCGATTGTCAGCTTTGATTATCTTCAGCTTTTATCATCTTTTCCACTCCTTTTTGCCCGGTAATGTCCTTGCCTTGGTCTTTTGCCTTCATAGCTGCAAATTAACATTTAAACATCAGTTTAGAGCACAAAATAGGCATCGAGGACACTAATACTAATAAAAACAAGCCCTAAATGAGTCTAAATCCTAGATTCATTAACACCCCAACTTAAACTTTTGCTTGTCGTCAAGTAAAACACAACATCAATCAGTTCAATAAGGATGTCTACAAACAGTGCTACTCAAGACTCAACACAAATGCACACAAGAGGCTCAAACTACACATGCAATGTTCAATTGTGCACTCTAAATTTCAAACTGTGACTAAGCATTATCAAATAGAACTCAAGCTCATAATGCTTGCTTCAAATGTAAGTTCAAGCTCAACAAAAGCATTCAAATGCCCTCACACCAAGAATGATTCCATGCTCACACAAAACTCATCAAATTTCCAGAATTTTGGAATCAAAGGCAGATCTCATGCTCTCAAAGATAAACACATGCATGACTTTACCTATAGGCTTGCCCTTATTTTCCAATCAACATTATTTTCAGCTCACTCAAGTTCACAAAGGACTTTCAAAGCTTGTAACGGGGCTGAGGGTAAATGTATGATCATTTTTATTTAGTGACTTCTACCTTCATGAAGAAGGCCTGCATTTCACTTTTTCTCCTTCTCTTTCACACTATATGATTTTCACAATCCACCCTATGTTCATTTAAGCATGACTCATTGGATTTCCCATTTCTTTTGCTCATTTCAGAAGCTTTATTTCACCAACTCTTTTCTTTTTCAATCTTTTTCTACTTTCACATTTGTCTTTCCTCTCTTTTTTTTACATGGAGGGGTTCCATCTTCTTCAACATGATCTTTCAAGGGCAAATATTTCACACTTCTTGACTTTCCTTCTTTTTAACCACACCCCCAACTTAGGCTTTCGGCCTAAGTTGGCTATTGGACAAAGAGGTCAAAGTTGTTCAAGTTTATTCCAAAGAAAAGGATAGGCTCAAATGGTGCAAAGCTAGGTTCACACTCTCACAAGGTAGTCACAAAGAGGTATAAGATCAATTTTGGTTCACTCTTCACAAATTGTCCTTAAGATCATCTCAATTGATTGCTTACATCAATCAATTGGACTAACGAGACAAGTTCTAAGTATTACCAAACACAAGTTTCAAGACAATCTTAGCACACATGGCATTCAACACAATCATCAAACAAGACTCTACAATTTTTAGGTAGCGTGCAACGATCATCACAAGAGTTCAACTCAACAACCGGCTAGTTACAATGAGATGCTAGGAGTTTGCATATGACCTATGCAACTCAATTTGCCTCATCGGAGACGTACACACATATTGTTCAATTGAGAGCACTATTCAAGTCATTGGTATTGATCACAACCGACACTCAAAAATGCAAGAGAATAGCCACAATAGCCACATTTACAAATATCACGAGGTGGCATTAGACCCCACCCAACCAAATACATCTAACATTGTCCTCAATGCACAAGAAATGAAAATTAAAGATAAAAGTTAAAAAAGAAAAATCACTGAATGAAAGGAGTGGGGTCAGGAGAATTCTTCACTATGTGGTCAATCGGCAATAATTTCTGGAGACCGTCGAATCACTCGGCGAACCGCTGAACTACATGTGGCTCGCCAAAAGTTCCAGAACACTGGCCCTGCAGGTGGGACCAAAAGGTGAGCGAGATCGGGCTCGCCAAATAGGCCAGCAGCTTTGCCAAATTTTCCAGAACAATGACCCTTCGATCAGGCATAAAAGGCGAACAAAATCGCGACCGTCAAACCCACTCGGCGGACCGCCGAAATGGTCTTAGCATCGCATAATCACCGGTCCCTACTCATTCAGTACACATTATTTGAAACAACTAAAGCTTGGGTTGCCTCCCAAGAAGCGCCTTATTTAACATCGTGGCACGACGTGGAAATGCTCTCAAGAATCTTCCAAATACACCACTTCAATTACCAATATTTCATGACATTCTCCAAAATAGAGCTTCAGACCTGCCCATTTACTTTGAAAATGGGTCCATCTTTACTTTCCACTTCAACTGCCCCATTTGTGAACACTCGAGTTACTTTGAATGGGCCAGACCACTTTGACTTGAGTTTACCCGGGAAAAGTCTCAAACGAGAATTGTAGAGCAAAATGAAATCACCAACTTGAAACTCTCGCTGAAGGATTTTGGCATCATGACATTTCTTCATTTTCTCTTTATACAGGTCTGAACTCTCATACGGTCTCAACCGAAATTCCTTCAACTCATGAAGTTGATTTACTCTCCCTTTCGAAGCCTTCTCCCAGTTCAGATTTTGCGCCTTCAACGCCCATAACACTTATGTTCAAGCTCAATTGGCAGGTGACAATATTTCCCAAATACTAACTGATACGATGACATGCCAATTGGTGTTCTTAAAGCAGAACGATATGCCCACAGAGCATCATCCAGCTTCCGAGACCAATCCATCCGATTTGCGTTCATTATTTTTGCCAGAATACTTTTAATCTCCCGGTTTGAAACCTCAACTTGGCCGCTTGTTTTTGGATGATATGGTGTTGCCACTTTATGCTTGACTCCATATTTTCTCAACAACAATGCAAACAACCGGTTGTGAAAATGAGATCCTCCATCACTGATGATAGCACGCGGGGTACCAAAATATAACGCTTTAACAATTGCACAACACTCTTTCCATCATTGTTGGGTAATGCTATGGCTTCCACCTATTTAGAAACATAATGAACTGCCACCAAAATGTACTTGTTTCCAAAGATCTCACAAACGGACCCATGAAATCTATTCCCCAAACATCGAATAATTCAACATCTAGGATGGGATTAAGAGGTAGTTCATGCTTTCTTGATACCCCTCCTTGCTTTTGGCATGGTATGCACTGCTTTAAAAAGCCATTTGCATCTTGGTATAGTGCTGGCCAGTAGTAGCCACTTTGAAGCACTTTAGCTGTTGTTCGCACCCCGCTATGAAGTCCACCAACAGGTGAAGCATGACAAGCATTTAGTATTTCATTGACCTCCTTCTCTGGTACACAACGGTGAATTATATGGTCTGCACATTCCCTGAATAGATATTTTTCATCCCAGAAGTACCTCTTTACATCGAACAAGAACCGATTTTGTTGGTAAAAGTTCAGACCCTCGTGCATTATTCCACACACTACATAGTTAGCAAAGTCAGCATACCAAAGAGGGTTGCCTTAAGTTACTCTCATCACAATTTCATCCAGAAATTCGGCCACAATGTCCCTTTCTTTGGAATCAACCATATTGCTTTCTAATCGAGACAAATGATCTGCCACTTGATTTTCACACCCCTTTCGATCTTTTATTTCAAAATCAAAGTCTTGCAACAAAAATATCCACCTAATCAGCCTTGGTTTTGCATCCTTCTTAGCCATCAAATATCTAATGGATGCATGATCCGTGTGCACCACCACTTTGGTTCCCAAAAGGTATGCTCTGAATTTTTCAAATGCATACACCACCGCTAACAATTATTTCTCTGTGACGATATAGTTCTTCTACGTCACATTCAATTTCTTACTTGCATAATAAATGGGGTGAAACAATTTCCCTTTTTGTTGACCAAGAACAGTTCCTAAAGCGACACCACTAGCATCACACATGAGCTGAAATAGAATACACCAATCGGGAGCAATAATGATTGGGGCTGACACTAACTTTTCTTTTAAGCATAAAAATGCTTTTAGACAAGCATCATCAAAATTGAAGGTCGATTCCTTTTCTAGAAATTTGCAAAGTGGGTGTGCTATTTTGTAAAAATCTTTAATAAATCACCTGTAGAAGCCTGCATGGCCTAGAAAACTCCGTACACCTTTTACCGAGATGGGAGTTGGAAGTTTGGCAATAACTTCAACTTTAGCTTGATCTACTTACATACTTTCTCCTGAAATTTTGTGCCCCAAAACAATACCCTCCTTTACCATGAAGTGAGACTTCTCCATATTAGAACTAGGTTGGTTTCCATGCATCTTTGTAGCATTTTCCCAAGATGTTCAAGACAAGCTTCAAATGAATCACCAATGACTGAGAAATCATCCATGAATACTTCCATTGAATTTCCACCATATTTGAGAAAATAGAGAGCATACATCGTTGAAATGTAGCCGGGGCATTACACAACCCAAAAGGCATTCTGTTGAAGGCAAAGGTCCCATAGGGACATGTAAAAGTCGTTCTTCTCTTGATCTTCCGGTGCAATAGAAATCTGATTATATCCGAAATAACCATCCAAAAAGTAATACCATCAATGCCCCGCAAGCCTATCAAGCATTTGATCCATAAACGACATTGGGAAATGATCTTTCTCGGTCCATGTATTTAATTTTCGGTAGTCCATGGATACCCGCCAACCAGTGACCGACCTCATAGGTACAAGTTCACCTTTTTCATTTGGAACTACCGTGATGCCTCCTTTCTTTGGTACACATTGTACGGGACTTACCTATTTGCTATCCGCGATCGGATACACCACTCCTGCATCTAACCACTTGATGATTTCTTTCTGCACCACCTCTTGCATAGGCAGATTTAGCCTTCTTTGATGCTTAACACTTGGTTTGCATTCACTATACAATTGGATTTTATGAGTGCAAATTCTGAGGGGAATACCTACAATATCAACAATTGTCCAACATATGGCTTTGATGCATCGCTTCAACACAACCACAAGCAATTTCACTTTCCATTCAAGCAAGTCCACTGCAATGATAACAAGTAAGGTATTGTTTGCCCTCAAAAATACATACTGAAGATGAGATGGGAGTGCCTTCAACTCAAGTTTTTGAGGTTCTTCCGTGGATGGTTTGGCGGGAGGACTCTCTCGATTTTTTAGATCAATATCAAGCTTCAATGGGTTTCTTGAATGAGCACCTAGTCCCGATAGAGCAGACACCACTTCATCATACCCTTGAACTTCGTCTTCATCATAATTCGAAAGAACAACCACAGGAGGTTCACCCATACACATCATTTCACTCACACTAGCGACTGCTTCATCAATCACATCAATTGTTGAAACTACATGAATGTCACTAGGTTGCTTCATTGATTTTCACACATTGAAGGTAACCTCCTCATCAATTACCCGAAACTTTAACTCACCACTTTCAACATCCACTAGAGCTCTTCCGGTTGCAAAAATGGTCTTCCCAAAATAATAGGTACCTCTGCATCAATCTCACTATCCAAAATACCAAAGTCAGCCGGAAAGATAAATCTATCCACCTTCACCAAGATATCATAAAGTATTCAAACGGGGTGTTTAATGGAACAGTAAGCCATAAGAAGCCGCATTGTTGTGGATTTCGGTTCATCCAACCTAAGTTGTTTGAAGATGGCATACGGAATCAAGATAATACTCGCCCCCAAGTCGCATAACGCTTTAGAAATTTGAAGCATCCCAATGGTACATGGGATAGTAAATGATCCCGGATCTTCTCTCTTTGTGAGCACATCGCTACTCATAACGGCACTACAATTGTGAGACACTTCAATTGTTTCGACATCCATACTTCTTTTCTTAGTGACTAGTTCCTTCATGAATTTCGCGTAGCCCGGCATCTCCAATAATGCTTACACTAACGGAAGATTTATAGAAAGTGTCTTGAACACGGATATAAATTTCTTAAACTTTTCATCTTCATTCCGCTTTTTGAGCCTTTGAGGAAAAGGAGGATTGATTTTGGGTAACGGTTTCACTAACTTTGAAAAAGATGAAGCCCCTTCTTTAGCTATTTCCAACTCTTCGGTGGTGCCTTGCATTGGACTTTCTTCATCTTCTTTGGGCATGTTATTCTCCGATGCTTGGGCAGACCTCTCTACCTCAATAGTGTCTTTATCTTCTCCACTAGTGTTTGTCCCATCATTCACCCTCACATTACCACATGCTACTTTCCCACTTCGTGTTACAACCGCCAAACTTTTGTCATGATCAACTTTTGAATTTTCCACATACTGATTTGCACTTTTTTCTAGTAGCTTGGGTTCTAACTGGGCTGAAAGTTGGCTCATTTGACATTCAAGTTGCTTGATGGAATTTGTGTGAGAATTTACCTTGTTGTTCAATGATGAGAAATCAACCTTCATTTCCTTAAGCATGTCATCGAACCCTTCAACCTTGTCTAAAATGCGCGATAATAATTCATCCACTCGAAGGCTTCACGAACTACCCTTATATTTTGGGCTATCAATTACTTGAATGTGATACACCTCATGATCATCTTCTCTCCTCTAAAAGTTATTTTGGTCAGCCCAATCTTGATTGTACCCTCTCCGTTCATCTTCATTAAGTGGGTTCCAACCTTGATTCCCATCCGACTTTAGATAGATCGGGCAAGAACCCTCCTTAAGTATAAACACTCTTTTTACATCTTTGTTTTCATCAACGCTCTCCATCACCTGTTTACTCAACAACTCCATTTGGGACATCATTTTGCTAATATTTTCATCCCGCTCTTTCTATTTTTTAAGTTGTTCCTCTGTCATCCTGAAGTTTAATGGAGACACTTGGTCTTCTTGAGTGTACAAAGCTCAATTGATTTTCTTCATTTCATCAAGATGAGTCGACGCTACCTCAAAAGGTTGCTGCATAATTCCTCCTCGGACCAGCTGATCAGCCACACCTTTGTTCACCGAGTTTAGAGTTCGGTAAAAATATTGTAGTATCACATTACCCTAAAAGTCCATTAGTTGGACACTGTAGCAAAAACTTTTGAAATCTCAGTCATGTTTCATGAATCGGTTCACCGTCTACCCGCTTGAAGTTTTAAATATTATCCCGCAACTTCACCATCTTTGAGGGTGGGAAAAATCTTATGTAGAATGCCTCGGTAAGCTCTTCCCCAGATGTAATAGAGTCCCTCGGTAGATCCGCTAACCACTTGGTCACTTCCCCCATCAAAGAAAATGGAAACAACCGGAGCCGGACTGATTCTTATGAGATATTCTTGAGCGAGAATGGACCACACATGTCCATAAAGTTCCGAATATGGTCATGGGGGTCCTCATGATCCAGCCCTTCAAATACACCTTTCATTTGCAATAGTTGCAGCATCGTGCTAGTCACATGGAATACAACATTTCCCACGACTGGAGGAAATTGAATAGCACCCACGCTACCCAATTGAGCCTCATTGACATTATTCAAGTTGCCAATGTCATCTTGGTGTCCAAGTTGGCTACCGTTACTTCCATTCACACTCATTTCATCACCTGTTTACAAACATCCAACAACAAACACAAAAGCAAAGTAAGTCGATTCAATGACAAACAAGATTAGATCACAGCTATACTTCACTAAGAGAATTCAAAAGACCACTCCCCGGTAGCGGGGCCATTTTTGATAACGCTCAACTACACTTCATCCATTACTAAGTGTAGGCGATCGCAATCTAGTATAAACCCAACGAAGAGTTGTGGTCGATCACATAGGGAGTGATACGGTAGAGAATTCAATTACGAAGTGAAAGACATGTTCTAAACGGTTGTGGCAATAGAAGTTATCAAAATCATTAGATTAAACCTAAGAGATTGACAACAAGTGTCAAATGGGGGGTAAGGTTTGTCAATTAACAACTATAGAAACAGGGGAGTAATCAAGTAAAAAGAGATACTTGGGGATGTGATCGATTAATTTTGCTATACGGGTGATTACTAATTACCAAAAGTCGTTGAATTTTAGTGGGTAGGCTAGGCTTTAGATGGTATAGCCATCTCTCGATCAACTATCACGAATTAAGTGAGTTCTCTAGAACCTCAATATGCATCATACTATAAACAGTCCAAAACCTCAATTTATCTACTCTCTCGAGCTATATAGGTAGGATCAAACTAAGATTCACTCTCTCGAGCTGAACCCGCAACAATCCAATCACTACAATCATTAATTGATAACCTTAATTCTAAAATCTCTTTCTCAAGCAAGCATAGAATACTAAATTAGAACTGCATTTGCAACTACAATTCATAAGTTAAAACTCAATTATCAATCGACCCACTTCAAAACAATAATTAAATCAGTAATTACTAACACCCATAAGCTAATTTAGACAATTAATCACATAATCACACCCCCAGGAATGGGAGTTTTAACCACAAATTATAAAAACTAGTAAATTATTACCAACTACGTTCTCCATAAGCTGGGTAGTAAATTCAAAATATTTACAATGCTCCAATGTAGCTTTTAATCAAAACACAACTTGAAAATCTACTAAAAACTCTCAAAAACTAAGTAAAACAATGTTTCAATCAAAAACTCAGAGTCTAACAATGGATGGATTCTTAAATCTTCTTTTTAAAATCAGTTTATACGTTCACAGATTTTGGCCTTCGAGGTCACTAGGCTGAGTTATTTGAGCATCGCCGACCAAGTCGGTGATGCGCCCAATGTTCCTCTCCACCGCCTTTGTAGATTGAGTAATCATTATTTTTATGCTGTGACTTTAGGCGATCGAGGTCGGGCTCACCGACCAATTCGGTGATGCGCCAAGTATTCTTCTTCCTCACCGTTTTGCCTTGACTCTTTACCATTCAGACCATGTAACTTTAGGCTATTAAAGTTTTTATCGCTGATCCACCCGACGGTTCGCTGATTGTCCATGTCCATCGCCAAGTTGGCTTTTCCCCAAGGATGGCACGCTGGAACATTTGGCGAGATGAAGTGCCACTCGGTGACTCGCCGAGTGGCTTTGGTGATTGTCAGCTTTCATTATCTTTAGCTTTTGTCATCTTTTCTACTCCTTTTTATCCGGTAATGTCCTTGCCTTGCTCTTTTTCCTTCATAGCTGTAAATTAACATTTAAACATCAGTTTAGAGCATAAAATAGGCATCAAGGACACTAATACTAATAAAAACAAGCCCTAAATGAGTCTAAATCCCAAACTCATCAACATCATGGGTTCCTTTTTTGGTCATGACAACGTGGTATCAGAGCTCTAGGTTCACCAGTTTCATCAGTACAGGAGAAAATTCCTAGTAGAGTCTCGCGGATTGGTACAGTGATATTCATATCGATCTTCGATAGGCTTTAGGAGCTTCTTAGGAATACTTCACTGTTTCTTGATTCTTTCATGTGTTCATGGTTGTACCAATGTCTATACTATGTTTGTTTCACTCTTTCTCAGATGGCTAGGACGATGTTGACTGTAGGTAGGTGAGAGCTTTCTGCACCTCCTAGCGAAGCCCCAACTAGGGGTAGAGGTCGAGGCTGACCTAGAGGTTCAGTGAGAGCATGGGCTACAACACTATCTTGAGACCAGGAGTGGGCGCCAACACTAGAGCCCGAGGTAGAGGTTGAGTTTCTCCAACATTAGTCGAATGGTATGGGGCCACCCAGTCTCCACCAGGGTTCGTGGCCACACCAGTACTCCAGGATACTTTGGCCAGGATCCTCAGTTTCATAGAGGGTATATTACATGTGGTTACTATGCCTAGCATTTCAGCTGGACCTAGGTCCAAGATAAGGCAAAAACTTAACCTCTTCGTGGACACAGGGTATGCAAACCCCACCAACGCATAGCGCTACTACGACCCTTCCTTTAGTGGTTTAGCCAGTTCAGAATTTTGCTTCACTTATGGTCCCTAGGCAAGCTATGTCTTCTAAGGAGTAGATTGGGCCCTCCCGGGTTCTCTAGTGATGGAGGTGAGGATTCCCATGATTTTATGGTTAGTTCTCAGGATAGGTTGCATAACCTCGAGCTAGTGAAGTCTCACGGGGTTGATTATACCACCTTCCATCTTGATGGGTCAGTGAAGTAGTGGTGGAGATCTTATCTCGAGTGTAGGCCTGCTTATTCACCTTTGATGATTTGGAATCAATTCTTTGAGTCTTTCTTGGAGAAGTATGTACCTCGTAGCCTGAGGGAGCGGTTGCGAGATGAGTTTACAAATTTGACTATGGGATCATTGACAGTTGTAGACTATGAGGCACGGTTCCATGAGTTGTCTAGACATGGGGCTTTGCTTATGCTGACAGACCACTAGTGGGTGTGTAGATTTGTTTGAGGACTCTCATTTCCACTAAGGATGGCTACTAAGAAGATGGTGGCATCATGTTGTTCTTTTCTCCAAATAGTTGACCATGCACGCACCATTGAGGGGACCCGTCATGAGGCCTTTAGAGGCCGTGACAAGAGGCCTCGTCATCATGGTGCTTTTAGTGGGTCTTAGTCTAGTGGTAGGGGGTTTCCGAGCATAGGCTACCCATAGCAGTTTTAGCCTTCTTGGCCGGTTGAGGCAACTCTAGAGATTACAGATGGTGGCATGGTAAGTGCTAGTAGATAGATGTTTCAGTCTTCATAAGGTGCACATTTAAGGTATTCAGGTTCTGGTGGTCAGTAAGGTTCAACTGAGTCATCTTAGATGGGCAGTTCTTGTAGAGGTTGCTATGAATGTGGTGTAGTGGGAAACTTTGCCCAAGTACAATCAGGTATCACAAGAGGTAGGGTTAGTCAGGTCTGCAGGGTTAGAAGGGTAACTAGGTTCAGGCTTTCGGGGCTTCGATTTAGGGTACTAGGGGTGGTCCCCAAGGTACTAGAGGTGATCCTCAGGCAAGCAGATCAGGTGGTCATGGTGGATGCATCCATATGTATGCTTTTTCGATGAGGCAAGAAGTGGAGGCATCATATGCTATTATCACAGGTATAATCTCCATCTCCCATCAGCCTTCTTATACTTTATTTGATTGGGGGTCTACATTTTCATATGTGTTTGGCTATTATGATACACAATTGAAGTTATCTTATGAGCCGATGTATGTGTCTATGCTTGTAGCTATCCCTATAGGTGATTCTTTAGTAGTGGATGAGGTTTATAGAGCTTTTGTGGTGACCATCTTGGGGTATGATACTTGGGTAGACCTTATTGTATTGGACATGGTAGACTTCGATCTGATTCTATGCATGTATTGTTTTTTTCCCTACCATGTGGTCTTGGATTGCTTCTCCATGACTGTTACTTTATGCATGCATGGTATTCCTTCTCTTGTGTGGGCCGGTTCTAATGGTCATTTAGTGAGGGGGTCATCTCTTTTTTGATGGCACGACGGTTTGTAGGAAAGGGGTGTCTATCTTTTCTTACCTATGTTCTTGATACTAGTGTCGACACTCCTCCTCTTGAGTCATTTCTTGTGGTTAGAGAGTTTTTTGATGTGTTCCCTACTGATCTATTTGGTTTCCCTCGTGACCGTGATATTGTTTTTGGGATTGATGTTGAGTCGGGTACGCAGAGAGTTTATATTCTGCCATACCTGATGGCTCTAGGTGAGTTGAAGGAGCTTCAGGAGCAGCTCCAGGGTATCTTGGGTAAGGGTTTCATTAGACCGAGTGTATATCCTTGGGGTGCTCATGTCTCGTTTGTGAAAAAGAAGGATGATACCTTCAACATGTGTATTGACTACAAATAGTTGAACAATGTGACCATCAAGAACAGGTACCTATGCCTCAGACTGGTGATTTATTTGACCAGATTTAGGGTGTAGCAATGTTCTCTAATATAGACTTGAGATCTGGCTACCACTAGTTGAGGATTAGGCCTACGAACATCCCTAAGACTTCCTTTAGGACTCGTGACAGCCACTACAAGTTCTTAGTCATGTATTTTAGGTTAACTAATGCCCCAATAACATTCATGGATTTGATGAACCATGTGTTCAGACCCTATTTGGACTCCTTTGTGATTGTGATCATCAATGATATATTAGTCTACTCTGAGAGTAGGGAGTAGCATGAGCAACATCTGAGGATTGTACTCTAGACTTTGAGGGATCAGCGGTTATATGCCAAATTCACTAAGTGTGAGTTTTGGCTTGAATCTGTAGTATTCTTGGGGCACGTGGTGTCCAAGGATGGGATTATGGTGGATCCGGTGAATATTGAGATAGTCTGTGAATATTGAGATAGTCTGTGGTTAGGTCAGACCTACTTCTCCTAATGAGGTTTGCAGTTTCATCGGGTTTGCAGGCTACTTTAGACGGTTCATAGATGGTTTTTCTTCTATTGTGGCTCCTTTGACTAGATTGGCTAAAAAAATGTTCCCTTCTAGTTGTTTGATGAGTGTGAGGCGAGCTTCCTAAAGCTCAAGGCTTTATTGACTTCAACATTGATTCTGACTTTTCTTGTGGATGGCCATGGATTCATGGTCTACTATGATGCTTCCGGTATTGGCCTAGGTTATGTTTTGATGAAGCAGGGTAGAGTTATTGCTTATGCTTCCAAACAACTTAAGTTTCACGAGAAGAACTACCCCACTCATGACTTGGAGTTGGCGGCAATAGTTTTCACATTGAAGATTTGGCAGAACTATTTGTATGGAGTTCACTGTGAGGTATTCACTCACCATTGTAGTCTTTAGTACATATTCATCCAGAGAGATCTTAATTTGAGGCCGCACATGTGGTTGGAGCTACTGAAGGACTATGATATTTCTATTCAGTATCACTTGGGAGAGACCAATGTGGTAGGAGACGCCTTGAACCAGAGAGAAGTGAGCATGAAGAGTTTGGCTTTCTTAGCCGTGAAGGAGCGACCTATGGCTATGGACATTCATTCCTTAGCCAATTTGATGGTCAGACTTAATATCTCTGAGCCGGAAAGAGTACTTTCTTGTGTAGAGGCTAGATCTTCTTTGATGGAGCAGATTCAGGCTCAACAGTTTGAGGATCTAAGATTGAGGGTGATTTGGGACAAGGTTCTTAATGGTGAGGCTAGGAAGTCAACCTTAGATTCTGAGGGAATTTTAAGGATAGAGGGTCGTATCTGTGTTCCTAAGGTTGGTGAGTTTGCTGAGTTGATTCTTTAGGAGTCCCACTGTTTGAGATATTCCATTTATCTTAGTGTTAAGAAGATGTATCATGATCTGAGGCAGCATTTTTCGTGGTGTGGGATGAAGAGGCACATTGCAGCATTTGTAGCTAGGTTCTTGAGTTGTCATCATATGAAGTACGAGCATTAGAGACCAGGTGGTTTGACCTAGCGGCTACCCATTTTAGAGTGGAAGTAGGAGTGCATACCCATGGATTTTGTGGTAGGCTTACCGCATACTTTTGGGGTTTTGATTCTGTCTGGGTCATCGTGGATCGATTTACCAAGTTGGCACACTTCCTACCAGTTCGAACTATCTAAAATTTAGAAAGATTGGCACAAATTTACCTTAGAGAGATTTTTTGCTTCCATGGGTGTTGGTTTCTATCATCTCTGATCGTGGTACTCAGTTCGCTTCACATTTTTGGAGGTCTATTTAGAGAGAGTTGGGTACTCCAAATGACCTTAGTACAACTTTTCACCCTTAGACTGATGGTCAGTCAGAGAGAAATATTAAGGTTTTTGGGATAAGATGCATGCCCCATGTTATTGATTTCAGTGGTCAGTGGGATCAGTCATTTGCTTTGGCAGAGTTTACATATAATAATAGTTACAATTGAAGTATTCAAATGGCCCCATTTGAAGCATTATATGATAGGAGGGGTCATTCTCTGATGGGCTGGTTTGATGCATTCGGGGTTAGGCCATGGAACACCGACTTGTTGAAAGATTTTATGGATAGTGTCCATGTGATTTAGAAGCGACTCTGTACTTTCCAGAGTAGGGAGAAAAGCTACGCTAACCAGAGTTTATGGAATTAGTAGTTCACGGTTGGTGACCAGGCATTCCTACGGGTGTCACCCATGAAGGGCATGATAAGATTCGAGAGAAGGGGCAAGCTTAGTCCCAGGTTCATCAGCCCTTTCGAAATTTTGAGGAGAGTAGGAGAGGGTTCTTAGGAGAGGGTTCTTATGAGATAGTCTTGCCTCCAGCTCTTTCAAGTGTCCATCTTGTTTTCCATGTCTCTATGTTGATACGGTATGTTACTAATGACTTTCACGTGCTTCAGTAGAAGTTGGTTCAGCTCGATGATTCCTTGAGTTTTTAGGAGGAGCCTGTGGCCATTCTTGATAGGCAGGTGAGGAATTGTGACCTAAGGAGATCCAATCAGTGAAGGTTCAGTGGAGGCATCGTCCAGTCTAGGAGGACACTTGGGAGTCCGAGGTTGACTTGTGGGCCCGATATCCTCATCTTTTCGAGCCTTCAGGTATTCCTTTTTTTTTACTTCCACAGATGAAAGTCCTTTGAATAGTGGATATTGTAATGACCCTCACGATCATTTATGTATTTTTTCGTTCCTTTACCATTTTCCCCCTTCCTATAGCTTCTTATTGGTTTTTGTGTGGTTCTGGGATGGGTGGCTTGCTTCTCGAAATAGTGAGTTGATTTTGGTGCAATTCTTTTAAGTTTTGGTGACTTTATGTTTAAAGAGATGACTTTAGCCAACATTCGGAGATTTTGATGTTGGATCAGAATTCGCCAATTCCATAAGCGAATTCAAAATTTTAGCCTTTAAGTTTTCCTTAAGGTTTGACCTTTGTCAATTTTCTTGGTAAACACGCTCAAGATCAAATTTTGTCAGTGGAATCAGCTCTAGAACACCAAGTTTGGTCTAGAATGACCTTTGGTTTGGGTTTTTGAGGTTATCAGGATCACTTCATGGCTTTTAGCATTTTATTGTTAATTCTTTGTAAGTGTTGACTTTGGTCAACATTTTGACGAGACAACCTCCATTGGTAGTTCTATTGATTCCATTGAGTTTGAAATGTCATTTGCAGTCCAATAGAATATTTGGTTTACGTCGACGAGATTTCAAACGAGTTTCGGACCCTAATAAAGATTTTTGTAACCGTAGTATTTTGCTGATGCAGTGGTGCTAGTACACCCCTAATTTTTCCTTCGCATATGCGGGCCTCACGTCGCATTTGTGGAGGGTCAACTTTTCCAGACCCTCGTGTTTGCGGGCCTTGCACCGTGCTCGCGGACCTCATACTATGTTTTTGAGCCTCACACCGCATTCACGGAGGAGAATCTTTGCTAAAATCCACAACTATGGGAAGGCCTCCGTATTCGCGAAGGGCAATAGGGTGCCTGAAAATGTCATTTAAAAGATGTTTTTAGCCCATTTTCCTATTTGAACTTGGGTTTTAAGGGATTTTTAAGCTTCCAGTGTCGATTTTGGGTGATTCTTGTTGGAGTGTGTCGTGAAAGTTTGTGGGCTCGTTCTGGTGTTGTTGAAGCTTTCGTTTCTCTCGGTAATTTCCATAAATTTATCTTATATGAAAACCCTTGAGCTAAATAAATGGTCGGGCTAATTTAGCTTGATCGAAGCTCAGTTTGTGCTCTTTTTTGAGGCACAAGTCCCTTGAGTAGTTTTGACTTTGTGACGAAGTTGATTTTGTGACTCTGTGCGCGGGTCTAGCTTTTGATTTAGTGGGTTTACTAGTTCTTTTTGCTTTCCTTTATTATTTATTGCTTGTTAGTGATTGTTTTTGTGTTTCCTTGGCATTGTTGGTGTCTTGGCACCACTAATGAGGCTCTTCAAAAAGGCAAGGTGCCCGAGTAGTTTTTGTTGTTCGATTTTCGGCCTTGAGGTAGGCTATGGTTCCTTTTTCCTAGACTTGGCTCTTTTAGATTGACTGTATTTGAGTAGTATCCCATGATTCGGTTGAACTTTAGGATTAGATTAGGTTTTGATCCCTAGTTGATTTATGGCCATTGTTGGGTGGTTTAGGTAGTTTTAGTCGAGGAGCCTTAGTTTAGATTGTCCTTATGCTTGTTGATTAGTATCCTTAGAAATGCGCATAGGTGGCATGAAACTTAGGAATGTTGTGTGTCTTGGTTATTTTGGATTATTATCTTTGCATTGGTAAATTCTTGATTTATGATTTCTTCTTCGATTATTGAATTATTGGGCCTAAGGCTGTGAGATGGAAGCAGGAGTTCCAGGTTAGTACTCTGGAGATGTGACAGGTATTCTTACCAGTTTTTGTGCGCATGAAATGACTTAATTATGATGATGTCTAGTAGGGTTGGTACTTTTGGAATGATCTTTGATGGGAATAACTTGGTTTTGGAAAGGGAAAATTGACCTTAATGAGTTTGAAGTCTTTGAGACTCGTTTTGGCTTAAGAGTGATAAAAAGCCCTTTTTACTTGATTTATTGCAACTTTTGGTTACTTTTACTGTGATGAGATCGATGTATCATTATGGGCTGCCCATTGCCTTAGGACGGGTTATAGTATGCCATTAGGATTTGTATTATTGGTAAGCTCGTCGTGCCATTCCGGGCTGCCCCTAGATAAATCTATCTGGGTAGTGGCTTTCGGTTAATCTTGAGGTATCATTCCATGCGGCTTGATGTCCTTACGGGATAATGAATTCCCTTACTTTGGGTTTGCACTGTATCATTCTATGAGTTGGCCTTTGGGTGTATTGCTTGTATTATGTTTTGTGGGTAACTTGTGACTGAACCCTTGGTATTATTTGTATGTTCTCTATCTTATGTTAGTTATTTTAGATCCTTCCATGTGTTTTGGAACTCATACTACATTTTTTCATCTATTTCTGATGTAGAACCCAGTACGAGCCATCCTCAGTGAGGGTTGGATCTTCCTCAATCGTCACAGACTTAGATCGTGGTGAGATTCTGGCATCCACAGACTTGCCATTTTCCCTCTTTGCACTGACTTATATTTTGTCTTTTGGATTAGTCAGATCTTTTGTATTTATGACTTTTTGTACATAGTAGCTCCTATATACGTGACATCAAATCCAACGATTGGTTCTTGTGTTAGTTTATCTTCTCGATCTCCTTTGGGCCTCTTTTTTATATTTTGTATCGCAATAGAGATTTACGATATGGTACATTTCTTTATATTTTTTCTCTTTCTGCTGATTAATTTTGTTATTATTAGATTGTTGTCTTCCGCTAGTTTATTTTGGGTTTAGGCTGTCCACTTGGAGTGTTATAGTGGATGCCATCATGGCTCGCTTTTTGGGTCGCGACACAAATGGATGACCCTCTATTTATACTACTTACTTAAGGGCTAATATGTAAATAATAATTGTTAAACAAGTCCCTACTTAATTATAAATAGGTCTCTTCTCTAGAATACTCTACAAAACTAGAATATTCCAAGGCCCTACCATGAAAATCCATGGAATTCTAAGGTCTTCCATGGGAATTCTCTATGTATTTCTAGAACCTTTCACTATGAACTAGTCTTCTTCCTATATAATCCCTCCACATAGGCAACCTTGTGTCATATGGTACTTATGTGGTTCTTCTGTGGTTTGATGACATAGCGGGGCATCCCACTCTTCCCCACCTGATGTTGCGACCAACACAGTCCATTACTGCTGCATAAACTATTGGATCTTATATTTGAATAGACACAAGTCCTCATATCATTCTCGTGTAGCTTCTTTTGATGATTTCCTCTTTCAATGGATGTGGAACACGATGATGATTTTTGGTCTCTATCTCTCTCAAAACTTGTAATGGTTTCTAACAACATTGATCGCTCCTTATTGAGCCTCTTTACGAGGTCTACATCCAAAAGGTGTGATTTTCCTTCCATCTTTTCTACGTTAACCAAAGGCACCATACATGATCGTTCTTTCTCCAGGACTAAGAGTAATTGGAGGCAGGGCTCAATCATTATATGACACTTCTAGAAGAACTCTCACCCAAGAATTATATCAAAGATGTCTAAAGGAGTGACAATAACGTTGGTTTTATGTTTCCACTTGTCTAGCGTGATGCTTACTCCATGAAAGACTCCGCACACGGGAGCCGGTGGTGTATCAAATGTCTTGAGGTGGGTGTTACTTGGATGGTAACTCAACCGCAATTTTGTTGTTGCGGTCTTGGTCATGATGTTGGCCTGTACACCTTTGTCAACCATAGAAAGAGCAGGTCGTCCATTGATCGTGATGTCTACATACTATGCACCGTATTCTTTCGGCTTCTCTGATTGGTTTGTGATAGCTCTGCATAGTCCAATCAGGCCAAACTGCATTGTGCCTGAACCTTGCCATAGTTTTTATGCATCTTTCTCCTTCCATTCTCGCAAAATTGAACCAAGGCTCTTCAGTTTAGGGCATCTTGCATAGCCATGCGTCCCACTACATATATAGCAATCGTTCCCCTTTGTAGTTTGTGCCTTCTTGTCAGCATCACTTTGACGTCTAAACTTTTTATCATCAGACTTGTAGGTGTCATGATTCTTGGGAGGTGGTTGATGATCCTTGCCTTTTCCATGATCTATCTCACCTTGGACAGTACTACCTCTCATTTAATCTCCCCTTCCCCTATCATGCTTAAAGTCTATAAAAGCTTCAGCATGCGTAATATCTTCATCAATAGTCCTAACCTGTCGACGTTTCAAATCTGTCTTGTCCCAATTTTACAGCTAATCCATGGAGTGGAACAACACATCTTCATGTTCAAGGTTGGGATTCTGAATCGTGAGGGTGGTGAACTCCTTCACATATGCTCGTATGCTGCCTATATGCTTCAACTCCCTTAAATTGCACTTCTCTTCATAGATGACGTTATTGGGAAAGAAGGCCTTCTTTAACTCATCTTGAAATTGCTCTCATGTGTTGATGGTGCAAAGCCTCTTCTCTATCTTGGACTCTTTTCGCTTCCACCATAGCATGGCCATCTCTGAGACATACAACACGACACTATTGATCTTGTTCTCGTCGCTCTTAAATTTGTTACACTTCAAGTAATTCTCCAAGTGCCAAAGGAAATTCTCCATCTCTTGCGCGTCACTAGCGCCCTTGAACATCGATGGCTTGGGAGCCTCAATCTTGTCCTCCCTATCCCTTTTGGATGTCTCAAATCTTCTAACTTTAATTCCTCCCTTAAGTGCTTCTATCACGGCCTTCATGGTTTCATGGTTTCATGGTTCCCCTATCCCTTAATGCACCCATGCTTATCACACATATTGGGGCTATAATAATATGAAAAATTATTGGTCAAAAGTTAATATAAGGAAAGATGAAAGATAGAAATAAGTAATGTAATAACTATGAGAATTCATAATATTATAACTAAAGAATGTAAAAGAGTGTGAATAAAATTTGCAATAATTAGTCATAACTAAGAGAATTTATAATGTTATAACTAAAGAATTAATGTGCAATAGATGAGTTTCTAATAGATTTTATACTTACATATGACTTTTAATTAATGTTACTATTTTTTTTTTATAATTATTAGATTTTAATTTAGTGTAGTGACAAAATGAAAATATTTATTCCATATTACTGAATATAAAATTTATTTTGTTAATGATAGCTTTTAAATGATTCATATATATTTACATATTTTCACATTTGTTGTGAGTTTTTTTTTTTAAAAAAAAAACTCGAAAATTTTTAAAATAATATATATTGAAGTTAGAAAATCTTGTTAACTTGATAATACATTTGTGACATATATAAATACCTACCCAATATATATATATTTGCATGTACAAAAATATATATCTCATAAAAATTAGCTATTAAATAAATAATAAAAATTAAACTGATACAGACTTCAACTAACGTTATTAGAAGGCATATGAACTTTTCTTCGTCGAAAATAGTAAATTAGTAAAACAAAAGGGCAATGTTTACATAGTAATAACTATTTTTAAGCAAACTTCCTGACAATTTAAATCACATAAGTAGCATTGATAAATATGGTCATTCTTTTGTCTTGGGCATCAAAAAAATAAATCTTGACAATTTTCTAACTCTTGAGAAGCTTAATAATTTTGGAAAAAGATAGTCAGAAGCATATATTTATATCACATGAGAAATTGTTAACAAAAACAAATGAATTTGAACTACAATAAAAATTAAACTAATACAAACTTCAACAGACGTTATTACAAGTCATATAAACTTTTCTTCGTCCAAAATACTAAAATATTAAGAAATAGTTAATCAGTAAAACAGAAGGGCAATGTTTATATAGTAATAATTATTTTGAAGCAAACTTCCTGACAATCAAAATCATATAAGTAGCATTGATAAATAAAGTCATTCTTTTGTCTTGAGCATCAAAAAAATAAATCGTTATAATTCTCTAACTCTTGAGAAGTTTAATAATTTTTGAAAATGATATTCAGAAGCATATATCTACATCACAAGAGAAATTGTTAACAAAAAAAAAATGAATTTAGACTACATCATGTTAACTTAATATATTGGAACATTACATACTAATGTATATACTAAGCAAAAAAATAATTATTATATCATCAGAATTATTTACTCAAGTACTCGAGGTTAAGGAATATACCCTCTTAGGATAGAACAATTTACTTCATCAGAATAGTGGTACCTCATAATTCAGTAAACTTTGAACTCACTCAACGACAATAAATCACACGAAATTTTTTAAAATGCAAGAAGAAGAAGAGTAGAAGATTAAAAAAAATTGTGGTTGAAAATGAGAGGAAACCCCTCTACTTATAGTCAACAAAGGGTAGTATGAACAAATATTTTTTGTGTGAAGATTAAAAAAATAGTGGTTGAAAATGAGAGGAAACCCCTCTACTTATAGTCAACAAAGGGTAGTATGAACAAGTGATTTTTGTGTCTTATCTGAAAATTCATGACCTTTTCGAGAAGTCACAACCCTTTCGAAAAGTCCTTTCCGAGAAGTCACAACCCTTTCGAAAAGTCACAACTTATTGAAAAAGTCACAGCTCTTTGGAAAAGTCACAACTCTTTGGAAAAGTCACGACTCATAGAAAAATCACAACCCTTTAAAAAAAGTCACAACTTATCAGAAAAGTCACAACTCATCGAAAAAGTCACAACCTAAGTTAGGGATATTATAGTAATTTAACATTCAAGTTAGGAGTTCATGCTTTTAAGGTAAATAATGAAATATAGATAGATATATAAAGGAGAAATATAGACAATGTGATGTGACACCTCTCTATGACCTTTATTCATAATTATCTTTTTTTCTCCTTTTTTGACCATTTTTCTTCATTTAATTAATTATTTTATTTTTAATATCTCATAAAGTCTTTACGTTCGATTACTCAACTCTTCAACTCCCACTATAATACATCTTCTTTATTAGATATAACTAGTGTACTTGTAGAAAATATTGAATACATTTTTAAATAATTAATGTCACTATTTGATAAATATTCTAATAAACGGTATAATAAAAGGAAGAAATTAAGTTACGATTCTGATATTATCTATTAAAAAAATTACTAAAAAAATCTCATGATGAATTTTCAATTTAAAATAACTGATAAAAAAATGAAAACATAAAAGTTGATATGAAAAGCTTCAGTCAAGTAGCAATTTAATTATCATAGTTTCATACTAAATTCAATGATTCTTACAACAATATTATTGATTCAACCAACAGTATTAAATCTGCTCGATCATAAATTACTTGACTTTGTTTTTGTATATATGACTCTATAATAAAAATAAGCAAATGAAAATATATTTGTGCTAAATCATGGTGAGAAAAAAATACTTGAATTATAAAGTTAGAGATATTTTTTTATTTTTTCTATATTCGATGGTTGTACTGGAACTCATTTAATACATATTTGTGTCGCATAAAATCCATTAATATTACCACTTTATATTTAAACTTTCAATCCTATATATGCATTTCGAGAAGAAAGAATTAAGTTGCTATAGTGAAACATTACCGTCGAAGTTTTACTTTTACAATAAAAATAAAATAAAACTAAATACATAATTTAGTCATATAGAGATTATCAGAGAGTGACATAAATAATTTTTAAAAAATAATACATGTATGAAGCGTTGAAGATGTAGAAACGCACTAAGAGTTGTATAATTTTTGACAATATTAATACAATTATTTCTGTTATTACAAATTGTTGTGGTAATTATTATAAATAAATATGAGCAATAACTTTCCAAAAGGTAACTCCATTTTTTGATGTGGGAAAAATAAAAGATTTTTTTTTTTTACTTTCAATAATAATAGGTTTAATACATATCAATCATATATTCACATTTATTATGGTAAAAGGGGAAAAAATATAGATCTTTGTTATCCTTATTCACACTTCATTTACCTTGTTATAAAGAAGATTAGTTTTTTATATATATATAACTTTTCTTTAACATTTTAAATTCAAACTGTTATTAAAAGAATTAAATGACGAAATTTGAAGTCTTTCTCAATAAATAAGAGAGATAAAGAAAATGTTTTTTAGTTCATATATATATCTAACTTCAGTATACATATGAATTTGATTATTTTATAATAAAATTTTGTAATGCCTCTATTTATAGGATAACAATATGAAATATCAAATAATATCATGAACATGACTATTAATATAATTTAGGAGTTATGATCATCAAAGTAAGGAAAATAAAGACAGTTAAATATCAAATGATATTACGAACATGACTATTAATATAATTTAGGAGTGATGATCATCAAAAGTCATGAAAGTAAGGAAAATTAAAATTTTCTATTAAAGAATATGAATAAATGAAAGAGTAGTAATTGCCATATTAAATTTTGTACAATAATAAGAAATATATAAACAGGAAAATTATAAAAAAAAAATGAGAAAAAAGACAAATATGATTCTTGGCCAAAAAAAGGTGTCACGTTACTTTTCTTTTATCTAGATAATTTATATGTTATTAATGGAAATAGATTGAGAGGGACAAATTTTTTTACTAAATCATTTTTATTCTAACAAAATACTTTTGAATTTTGAGTTCGGACCTAACATATCATAATAGTCATCTCTGAAAATCTCAAAAACATGAGAACTTCTAAAAAATAATAATAATAAATCAAAATAAGAAGACTACACGTTACATATTAATAATCAATTTTTTTATGAACTAAACTTTATTTTAAAATTTTCAAATTAACTTTACATTCTCATGTTCTATCATTATAATTAATAAAAGTTGATCCACATAACTACAAAATTATATCTACATACTTTCTTGAGTAGCATACATGTATATGTCAACTCCCTTTTATACTTTTATTTTAAACAATATTCAGACCTGAAAACACGATAAGTTAACCTTACAACAACAACAATAACAAAAAAAAAAAAACATAAAAATAAAGTTAATTAATCAAGTAAAATTTTTAAAGAATATTTAGTGAAAGAAGGACAATGTTATCAACATAACATAATTCAATTCTCCAAAACCTATAAAGAAAAGAAGAGGGTAAAAATAATCAAATTCTTTAGAAACTACAAAAATAAGCAAAAAAAAAAAAAAACTCAAGAAACTACAAAGAGAAGCAAAAGAGAAAAAATTCAAATTATTTTTTTCTAAAACAAATTCATGCTTTGTATCGTCAAGAAGACCCTGTTATCAACATAACATAATTCAATTCTTCAAAACCTAAAAAGAGAAGAAGACAGTAAAAATAACCAGATTATTTAGAAACAACAAAAATAACAAAAACAAAAAACTCAAGAAACTACAAAGAGAAACAAAAGAGAAAAAAATCAAATCATTTTTTCTAGAAAAAATTCATGATTTGTAACATCAAGAATCCAATTTTTTTTTTGATATTAAATGTATAATAGCAATAGAAAAAGTGATAATTATCATGTCAAATCATTTTACCTCGTAAAATCAAACTATGCAAGAATATGTAACATTAATATTCTCTAGAAACTGTTGGAAAACTATATGCACAGCGGAAGTATATCAGAATCATATTGCTTACATGAATAATAGATAACCAATAACGTTTATGTTAGAACACATGTAATCATTCTAAAACACATAAACTTGCTGAAATTTAATTCGATAAATACTTCTTGAAGCGTGAGCAGATACCTTCAAGAGAATCCACAAATTAGACAGACCTTCAAGCGAATCCACAAGATAGACAACATCTTTGCGGTCTTGTTCAATGATCCCAAGTTCACATCTGAAATCTCTCAATACTTAGGTGGGCAAGTATCGAATAGAAAACTAATTCATCTAGTTTGTAGGTTAGGAGAATCCCTGTTTATAGAGATTTCTTCTCAATCCAAAAAGGAGTAGAAAACCTAGTTTTTCTGGAAAACCAGAAAAACCCACATTATTCTTCCTTTTCCCATAGAAATAGGATTCTGAGTTCTAGTTAAATATGGGCACGGTAGGGAAAACATAATTAATTACTGAGGCTTCCTACTATGGAAATAATTTCAAATAATTAATTTGAATTATTCTTACCATAATAAATTACAAACCATTCCACTAGAAATTCGTAATTGCATTCCTCTATTTATATTTCAAAATTTCCCATTGAACACTTATGTAATTCCCCATGTTAAGATTACAGATACTAATCAATAAATTAAATTACTGGCGAATTTAACTTAATGATTAATTTCCTTTAGAGCACTACTTAACTTATTTCATATGTCGGATTCATAAATCCACTTGCAAAATTTGACATGACGAAACCTTATACGTTTCTCAAAAAGGCATATCAATCAATCTCTATAACGAGAAATGGATTCCGTCAACTAACTTATTATTTCACCAATATATATTATTATCATCCAATCTACCAGGCATATTGACCCATCTCAGAATCTCACCTTTTAACAAATCAAAACGATAATTAATATATACAAATCATAATAGTTATATCAGGATTAAGAATATAATTACATTTAATAGTTTAGAAAATATATTTTTGTCAGCCAGTCTAAAACAACTATCTCTACTCGGTCCTATTCAATACATACAACATGCATTAGCACAAGAAGTTGAAACTATACCGTTCTCATAATCAAGATAAATTATATATAATCTTGTGCTACAATCGTACCGAAGACATGTTCGATTTTCATCCTAGATTGTGAACAAAAAACTTTATACTTATAAGAACCGATGATTTAATCCTCTGTGTATAAGCTAAAACTCTATACACTAAATCATCTACTATATAAGTAAACAGACACCATAAACGAATATATGATCTATTAAAACTGAATAAATAATTATTCTATAATAAATACTATATCTAAACATATGGTTAATAGTATATATCCAAATAATCTCCCACTTAGACTTTTAACCATCACGATTGTTATAATGTACTATATCTAAATGTGTGGTTAATAGTATATACCCAAACAATCTCCCACTTAGATGTCTAATCTTGAAAATTGTTAGAGTCAATTTCTATTGATAATGGTTTTTCATCAATCATATACACTTTTTGTTCAAATTCTTGGTAATCAATATTCGGAAGAAAGATAGTAAACAATTTCCCACTTAGATGTTTAATCTTGAAAATTGTTAGAATACTATGTCTAAACACATGATTAATAGTATATACCCTAACAATCTCCCACTTAGATTATTAACTATGCATTTACAACTTTCACAGGCATTCCTTTATTTCTTATCGAAAGAAATTTACCAAGTTATTTTCTCATGCAGTTTTGTCTAGTAGTCTTCGTCGTAGCAAATCGATTTTGTTCTAGATCTTGAGAGGCCTTATCATGAAACCCTCCAAGAGTGTACTTCTTTTCAGGAGTTCTTCAGGAGTTCTATCATGAAAGTTCTCTCAAGCATACAAAACAAATCAATCTTCGTTATGCTTCTCCCACTACGACTAAGTAATACTACTATAATCACTCTTTCATGTTCTGAGTCTTAATATTTTCTTCAAAATCTTTCGATATTGAAATAGTAACAGCTTTTCATGTAGTGTTCTTTTAATTTGCTCAACGTCACTCCCACTACTTGAGAAAATATTTTTCTTATGTCTAGTAACGTTTCTCCCACTACTTAAATGCAATGGAACGTCAATTTTGACATTTATTTGTTCAATTCCTGTAAAACTAGTTTACTTCTAGGAACATGGTTAACTAAATGATCCTTTTCTAGAAATCAGACAGTTGTGTTAACAATTGCCTTATTTTCTTTAGGACATTATAATAAACCTTATTTCATTCTTTAGGATATCCAATTAACACACACATTCCGTTCTTAATTCCAATTTTTTTGTTCTACCACTCAGCACATGTGCTGGACAATCCTATATCTGAACATGTCACAGATTAGACTTACGTCAAATCCAACTAGTTCTATAGTTGTTCAAGGTAATGATTTGAAAGAAATTGAATTCATAATGTGATATGTAGTTATTAGAACCTATCCCAAAAGAAACAAAATAACTAATAATAAGTCAATAATTAATATTATCATCTTCATAAGAGTTTACTTTTTTTCTCTTCTACACCAATCTATTATACAGTGCCTGGTGTAGACAATTGAAATGCAATTATTCTATAAGATAAGTGACTCATGAGCTCTGCAGAGAGGTTTACATCACTACAATAAGATTGTAGTGATTTTATATATTTTTATTGATGCTATTTTCATTTGTTTTAAATATTTTGTGTTTATCAAGACATTTAGACTTACAAAACATCAAAAAAAATTCATATCATGAGTAACCTTCTTGAAAACTCAGAATATTCAAATTCACCTCTTGCCCAAATGCTCATTTACCACAAAAATTAGAATAGATTAATTATAACTTATCACTACCTATTTTTCTTTTTTAAGAGGAAAGGTCTCTTAGTCATTTTTCCTTCTAAACAAGACTCACATGTTGGTAGTGACTTCACTTTCAATGAACCGTTATGTCTATCCATTAACCAACCTTGAAATTCAATTCAAAATAAATGACTTAGACGCTAATGAATAGATAAGTTTCATTCAATTTAAAAGATATTTTTCCTTATGAGACAAATTAATATAATTTAATTCATGAGAGATAATACTAATAAAAAAATCACACATCAATATACCACAAGAAATAAAATATTCATCAAACTTAATGATAAGAGAGTTACAAATAAATATATTAAATACCCATATCTTATCTAGTTAGAAAATGAAAATAATTCCTTCTAACATAAGGTACATGTGCAATGCATTCTTTAAATTAATATTTATCTCTACCAAAAGAAAAGCTTAAGTAGTACTAAGTGGGTGCTTAAAGTCTATTGAGAATATGAGATATAATACATTAAATAGATCATAATATTTCGAATATGTAACGACCTGATCCCGTCGTTAGGGAAAAGCCAATGGGAAAAGAATTGGGGTCTGAAAACTTTTTGGTAGTAACTTGAAAATTCCTAGCCTAGTTCAGATTTGGACGAAATCAGAGTCAGTGAGGTCTAGGAAAATCTGGTAATGAATGAGAGAGCTAATTATATTTTTTATCACATGAGTGGATAGCTAAGACGTTAAGGAACCCGTACGACTTTACAGAATCAAATTCGGGCGAGTAGAACTCCTGAAACTGATCTTAGCGTGAACGAGTAGTTTTTGAATGTCATGGGTTGAAGGTGTGTTGTGAAATGAGGGTTTGCAACTCTAAATTCGACTCTCTGTCTCTGTGCAAGCTGCCAGGGTGGTATTTATCCTGCTAGGGCGGGGCCGCTGTCGCGGGATAGGGTCCGCCACAGCGGGACAGACGCGACTTAAGTCAGAAATAAACCCCAAAAATGTTATTTTCTGCAAGTTTCATTCTTAAGAGCTAAGAGACGACCCAAGGCTTTTTCTTGAAGGTTTTCCACCTCTTATAGCACTAAAGGTAAGGATTTTACTCCTCTAATCCATATTTCGATCCGCAGAACTTAGATTCTTGGGTAATTATTGTTGGGGAAAGGTTTTGATCTGAAGTTAATGGTGGAAAAAACCCTAATCGTGGGTATTGGGATCTTAGGTTTGGCCTAGGGTTAATAATTTCGATTGTAATACCGATAATTAGGCCTAGTTTATTGATCCTTGCGTTAATTGTATGTTTTTAGACCACGAACAAGTGGAAAGAATCCGAAAAGGGAAGATTTAAGTTCCTTAGGGGAATTCAAACTTGGTTTCGAGGTAGGTGATGGTTTGATTTCATGTTTGTGTGACGTATGTTAGTAATTGCTTCATTGTAATGCATGTATGTATGTATGCGAATGTTGCACTATTGATCACACCTAATGTAAATTTGTATGAATGAATGATTGTAAGTCATGAATCAACACTCGATTGTATGATTATGAGAATGTACATTGTGATTGTGATTGTGGCATGTTGAATGGATCGGGTGTCACGTTCCGACACACTAACTGGGATCGGATGTCACGTACCGACATACATTTGGATCGGGTGTCACGTTCCGATACACTAACTTGGATCGGGTGTCACGATCCGGCACACTAACAGTTTGGGTATGGGTTCCATGAGAGGGCCATTGACTTGTCATATATGCGAATTATTGAGAATATGGAATTGTACATTGCTCCTGAATGATAATTGATATTGTATATATTCGGTATAGTCATGTTTATTATGATGTGATAAAGTTGGTATCAGAGCCCTAGGTTCGTTGATCTCATTGTGCCAAAACAAGTCTAGTAGAGTCTTTCGGAATGGTACGGAGACGTCTGTACTTTTCTTCGAGAGGCTATAGGACTTTAGGAAAAACTCAGACTTTCTAGTTAGATTTACTCGTACGTTTAGTTTGGGTTGTACCCATTTTCCTTAGACTTGTTGAACTTTAGATGTTTTGGTACATTGACTTTCAGATTCTAGGGGTGTTTTCTGCTATGTTTTAGTAATGATTTGTTAGACTTTCAGAGTTTATGAAACTCCACTTTATTTCTGCATTTAAATCTTCTCTCGTATCTTTAAAATTTAGGGCTCATTTATACATATATATCTATGCATGTCGAATAGTCAATCGATGAAATTGGAGAACTACTCATGCAATACATATGTACAATGACCGATTATTCACTCCATAAACTTATACAGACCTAACTCAGATGGAGAGTCTACTGTTAGTTTAAGTCAAGTGAAAATCCTCTAGTTACATTGATCCAATCATATATTACTCAGTTTAGGAGAGTTAATACAGATTATCAAAACTAAACGATTAAATAATAGTGACTTGTATCAATTTCATCTGATAGGGAGGAAGGTCTAAGCCAGCACATAAAACTAATACTTTACTACTATTTAATCTTGGCAATCATGGGAGGGACCCCTAGAACCAAATATGACCAAAAACTCATATAACGATCCAAAAAAAAATTCTTACTAGGTCGTTCTTATGAATCTACCAAATTTCAGATCAATCAGAGTCCTTTTTTTTTGAATTCCAAAACTATGATCAATTTGGTTGAAAATGTTATATGGTCAAAATAGAATTTAAAATTTTTCTATTCGAAAATTCTATCACATAACACATATCATCATTTGTGAAATAGATATACGAATCAAGAACACATAAGAAAATTCTAAAAACTATTTACATTATCTGAGTGTTATTTTTCAAAAAATCACATGTTTATGTATTCACTGAATATTAAAATTAAAACCATAATTCATAGATATTCATGCATCTTGAACGATAAATTTTGATGAAAAATAACTACTCAAACAACATACATATTGTAACACCCCAAAAACTTTTTAAACTAAGACTCGAACCATCCTTTGTTATGAGTATGATTTTACCAAGGAATTCAAAATTTCTTATGTATTCAGATCACTAGATATAGCACCTTGAGTTCCAAAAAGAATTAAAGAGAATTCATTCAAGTCATTCCTAGGTTCTTCTAAGTTTTGGGTCAACTTAAAATGACCATAACTTTAGGTACATGATGAGTTAGGTGGCCCATAAGATATTAAATAAAAATTCTTGGAATCTTCTTTCCAACGCCACTGAGTTTGCTAATTTTTGAGCTCGTATTAGGGAGATATGTCTGTTTGAAGTCGGGCTGTCCAATAAAGGAAAGTTACCCGAAAATATGAGGGGTATTTTGGTTTTTTCCTTACCCAATCGGATTTAAGTATTTTTAGTAAGGTTTTAGCAGTCTAAACTTATTAGAATTAGTTTCATTCATACCCAAAAGCATTTAGGGTTTTAGAGAGAAGATTCAAGAGGAGAAAAAGTTCAAAGTTTCAAGCGTTCGTTCAAGAAATTCAAGATTTCGCCAAGAACCTACTTCTTTGAGGTATGTAAGCTTCCATAGTATTGGGTTCATTCACCCACACGCAAATCATGAGTTTCTTTTGCGAATGTAATTCATAAATATTGAGCAATTTAATTTCTTGATGAGTTCTTGATAAGTGTTCTTGAAGTTTCCTTATCAATTAAGTTTTGATGTAACATTCTACTTGGGTGAACTTCAAATGACCATATCTCTTAGAATATAAAGATTTATGTGAGTCAGAACCTATCAAATTAAAGGTATTTGAATCTACTTTCGAACGCCACCAATTTTGCGTCAATCCAGTTTTTTAGTAAAAAGTAATGACTATTTTAGTAACATGATACAGTGTTGTTACGAATTAGCCGACGGGAAAACATTAAAAAGGGTCGTTTTTGTTTTTTTACCTCCAAGAAAACCCTAAACGAATTTCTTGACTAATAAAAGGCTAAAAAAAATCAGATTTTCATCTTTTAATCTATCATTCTCTTCTCCCTCAAACCCTAGGGGAAAACCTTAAGAAAAAATCAAAGTAGAAGACTTCATTCAAGATTCTTTCAATCTTTTTCAAGATTCTTCTTCAAGGTAAGTCTTTCTCCAAGAATTCCATTCATTTCAACTCAAATTATTCCATACAATTATGAATCACTAATGAAAATCATAATTCTTGGCCATAGAGATTTCAAGAAACTAATTCAAGAATCTCAAGAAATATTTTCTTGATCGTATACCTTCAAGCTAGGGTTTCAAGACTTCTAATCAAGTTCTTCTTCAAAATTCTTCAAGATTCTTCAAGAATCTTGTTCTTCCAGATATTTAAGGCTATCATAGTGTTGGAGTAGTTTGTCCTCACGCCCTACATCTACTTTCAAATAAATTAAAGAGAAATCTAGGATTCCACCCCTAGATTTGAGTATTCTTGAGCTAAGTTGATTTGTGTTCTTGAGTTCATGGTTCTTTGAAAAATTCTATTCCTAATTATTGATTTTCTATATTTTTATTGAGATCTTTGAGTTGATTTGTTCATGTCTATAATTCAGCATGAACCCTATTTTGAGTTATAAATATTGAGAAGTTTTTCAAAGCCAAAACTTGAGTTCTAAACTGAGTTTTGAGGAAGTAAGTATGAGAATGAGGAGATTTGTATACATGAGTTCCATATATTTATTTAGACCCTTGAGTCGAGTCGTTCATGCCCATAAATTCCGCATGAACTCCATCAGTTGAGTATCTTTGAGAGGAGTAGTATCTTCAAGTTCTAAGTCTTGAGTATTGAGTTCCTAATCATTTTAGGATTATATTCCTAATCATGGGGCTACTACATGTTACCCATGAAGGTCCTTGAGTTGAGTAGTTCATGCCCATA
>JAJONR010003420.1:0-77357 GCA_029582245.1 Solanum etuberosum | reverse complement strand
TGCAGTTATTTGGTATCTATTCAACAAGAAGGATGCTAAATCAAGGCTCATTCGATGGATATTGCTTCTCCAAGAATTTGACCTTGAAATCAAAGACCGGAAGGGCATAGAAAATCAAATAGCTGACCATTTGTCAAGATTAGAAGACTTTTCTCATGTGCATGAAGGGAAAAAAATACGTGAAGAGTTCCATATGAACAGTTGATAGAATTGGATATCTCTCAAGTGCCTTGGTATGCTGACATAGTGAATTTATTGGTGAGTGGAATGTTCCCTCCAGGATCAACTACCCAACAGAGAAGGAAGCTGACCCATTATGCTAAGTTTTATATATGGGATGAACCATTCTTGTTCAAACAAGGAGTGGATCGAGTGTTAAGATGATGCATTCCTTAATATGAGGTCAAGCAAGTTCTAGAGAGTTGTCATGCAAGTCTTTATGGAGGGCACGATGGAGGAGAGTGCACAGCTCTCAAGGTATTACAATCTGGCTTCTTTTGGCCCTCACTGTTTAAAGATTCTATTGCTTATGTGAAGGAATGTGATCAATGCCAAAGGCTGGGCACTATATCGAGAAGACATGAGATGCCACGAAACAACATTCTTAAGGTGGAAATCTTTGATGTGTGGGGTATTGACTTCATTGATCCCTTCCCACCATCTAGTGGAAACCAATATATTTTGGTGGCGGTTGATTATGTATCCAAATGGGTTGAGGCTGTAGATCTTCCCACGAATGACTCAAGAGTGGTGATTAAATTCATCAAGAAGCATATCTTCACTCGTTTTGGGACTCCGAGGGAAATCATAAGTGATGGAGGCAAGCATTTTATTAACCATTTAGTGAAGAATCTTCTTGCTAAGTATGGTATCCGGCATAAGGTAGCTACAACTTATCATGCTCAAGAAAGGTGTCAAGCTAAAGTATCGAACAAGGAGGTAAAGCAAATCCTGCAGAAAACAGTGAATGAGCAGCGAAAAAATTGGTCTTAGAAGCTTGATGATGCTTTATGGACGTATAAGACTGCATACAAAACACCCATGTGTGACTTCTCCCTATCACATGGTGTTTGGAAAAGCATGTCATCTTCCGGCAGAGTTAGAGAACCAAGCGTATTGGGCAATTAAGAAGTTGAAGCTTGACCCTGAGCTAGCCGGTAGGAAGAGAATTGGTCAATTGCATGAACTTGAGGAGTTTCGGCTCCATGCTTATGAGAATGCTAAGCTATACAAAGAGAAGACCAGGAGATGGCATGACAAGCACATAGCTACTCGCACTTTCACTCCGGGTGAAAAGATACTACTTTTTAACTCTAGACTTAAGCTATTCCTAGGGAAACTAAGGCCTAAATTAAGTGGGCCCTTCTAAATGGTGAGAATGACACAACATGGTGCGGTAGAAATTAAAGGAATAAATGTCCCATCATTGTTAGTGAATGGACAAAGGGTCAAACACTACTTTGGAGAAGATATGGATCGAGATCGCGAGGCTCTTGAGCTAAACGATGAATGATCAAAGTTGAGTCGAGCCGCGACGTTAAACCAGGCGCTCCACGGGAGGACACCCGTGAAAATATGTAATAAGTAGTTATTTTTTGTTTAATTTTGAATTTTTTTTAGTTTAGTTTAAGTTTTCTAGTATTTAAGGAAATTTTCTTGTTTTTAGTTTATTTTGGTAGGATTCTTGTTAAGTTTGATTACTTTGTATTAGTTAGGAACTAGAAAAAAAAATTAGAAAATTTAAAAAAAAAAAAAGAGGAGTCGTGCCACGACCAAAATTGAGGCGCAGGGTAGGAGGCAATTCACCACTAATCTAACATGGGGTGTTCATGTCTTTCAGGAATATCGAACGATGGGTGAATATCTTGATCACACCACACAAGTTCAAGGTTGGCATACTGAGTGGCGCACCGCGCCAGACCCGAAACTACTGAACGTGGTCAATGACGCCTTAGAGGTGCGTTGCGCCAAGGATCCCCCAGGCTGGCGCACTGGCAGCGCGCCGCGCCAGCCCTGAAACTACTGAGAGTTATTATTGGCATTGTGAAGGCGCGCCGCGCCGCGCCAACCCCTTCGCATCCAATTTTTGAATCGGGCCAACACGACATGACCCACGCCCTAGCCCCTTTTAAATTCCTAAACCTATTAAAATTCAAATTCTTTCTTTGTCTTATTCCCTCAACCGACCCCAACCCTTTCTTTTCTCTCATTTCCATAACTTTTCTTCTTATTCTTCCCAAAAATAAAAAAATAAAACTTCTTCCACAAAACTCCAAATCCACCATTAATCCCCCACCAAAGTTTCTTTTTTTGACTTCTCCTCCGTCACCAACCCACAAACCACCAAGAAGAATCAAACCCAAACCTCCCCCCTGCCAAATCCCCCCCCCCCATTTCTCACCCCAATTTTTTTTCTCTCTCTCTTTTCTTCCTTCTTTTGGAGTTATAATGGCTCCTAAGGGGGAAAATGTGGATAGTGGCGCAGGTACTAAGCGGTCAAGGAAAGGTGATGCTTATGGTTCTTCAAGTAGTCGAACTCCGTCTAGAAAGTTTCGCAGCCAGGCAGTTGAGCGCCACGGAAATGAGTGGTTCGAATGTCAGAATGAGGCAAAATATCTTGGTCATGAGTATATAAATGAGGTACGTTTACAAGCCGAATTTCCACATATTTATGAAATTGTGTGTAATCTAGGGTTGCGGTATATTTTTGAGAACCAAGGGGATTGCAATATCACCTTGGTACAAGAATTCTATGCCAACTAGATAACTGAGATACGCTACAATCAGTCGGTAGAAATTCGCGGAAAGACTGTTCGCTTTACCTCTAAGGGGTTGAATGTGTTTTTGGGTACACCCCAATGTGATGTTGATGAATATAACAGGTTGAAAGAGAACCGCCCCCCACCCTATAGAGATATTATACATACTTTATCTGGGGTTGATTCCATGACTAGGTGGGATTGGAGCAAAGATATCGGTAGACATGCCACTCTCCACTATGCTAATCTAAACCATGTGGCTAGAGTGTGGTTGAAAATTGTGTGTAGAGTTTTGTTGCCTGGTAAGCACACCTCAGATGTTACTAGGGAGCGAGTGGTTCTGGTCTACATGCTTATGAAAGGTATGCCGATTAATGTGGGGGTTGTGCTGCGGCAAACTATGATGAAGTTTCGAAACAACAAATGTTGGAAGTGTTTTTATGGTAGTTTGATGACCAGATTTCTAAGAGCGGAGGGGATTGAAGAGGAGAGTCATGACATGACCATAGCCATGGCCCCATACCTAGTATGCAACCTTGTGGATGTGACGCGCACAAAAGCACAAGACGTGTCCTATGGACCTGTACTATCTGCAGCAGAGCGGCAAGCGTGGGATGACAGTTGGATGGCTAGGATGTTTTGCATGGATGAGCTACAACTTCGTATTGGTGGTCACCCTGTGACTGATGAGGATATGGAAGGGTTAGCCGAGCGCTATCCACTGACGGATAGTGCCACGTATATGTGCAGGATGGGATCGGCTTTTCAAGAGCCGACCGATGATGATGAGGCTACTACTGATGAAGAGATGGATGAGGAGGACGGTTATGATGATGTTGATGAGACTGCTACTGCTTTGATGGCAGTTGATGGTGCCACTAATGTAGCGGTGATCATGATGGATGGATGACGACCGTCTTAAGGGAAAATTAGTCACGAGGAGTAGTAGTTTGAGAAACCAACATGTTGGTATTTTGAAACCTTATCCTAAAAAGCTATCCATACATCATGGGTAGTCACAATTGTATATGTAACCTTGAAGTGATAACCTTGAAACAAACATGTGTTCTTTGTTTTGACTCTAAAAAATCCTAAGTGGGATTAATTGAGTGGAAACACTGTAATGCAATTTATATTGCCCCGAGTGTGTTTAATGAGTAACTTGTATGACTTAGGCAAGGTGATTGAGGCATTTCTTTGAATAAGCCAATTTTTTAACTCTGTTGTATGCCTCCAAATGAATTATCCTTAGTAAAGCCCCATTGAGCCTTTTAGCCTTAATTTTCTTTTTGATTTAACCACATGATTGAGATGAAACCCTTTCTATTGATATCATAAGTATTCAATCCTAAAGTAATCCTTAATGCACTATGTTGATAAAAAAAATTGAAAACAGTGGTAGAAGTGAAAAAGGGTGAAAATGTTTGGATTGTGGCAAATGAAAGAAAAGAGGTAGAAGTTGTGAAACTCTATGTTGGCCCTAGTCTCTAGTAGACATTGTGCACCTCAACCGAGCCTAAAAGCTTAAGTTGAGGGTGGCTACTTCAGAAGTTGCCTAAATATTGGCCCTGGTCCCCCCAAGGATATCGTGCACCTCAACTCATGCAAAATACATAAGCTGAGGGTGGCTATTGTGAATGAAAATAAATAAAACAAAAGAAAAAAAAGAGAGAAGAAAGGGCAAAGCTTGAAATACAAGGGGAAAAATATTCATGAAGTGTGTACTAAAGGAAAATAAAGGTGATAAAAGATGTATGTCCAGAAAACAATAACATGTGCATTAGGGAGGCGTAGGCACTAACTATATCCTAAATATTCCCTCCCTTACCCTAAGCCGACATTACAATCAAATATAAGTCCTCTTGATTCCATGAGAAATACTGTGAAAATGAAAATACACTGAGGGCAAGCCTATGACATGTTATGATAAGTAAGAACTTCATTTGTCAGAGTGATTATAATTTTGAAAAATAGGCTTTGTTCTAACCTACAATGTGCAATCATGTTGATTGTAAGAGTGAAAGACCATACTAAATAAAAATTGGTGAGGGAATTCATGGCACATGTTTGGATATGTTCTTGCTTGGTTTGTTTGTATAAGGTTGCATTAGCCCGAAAATATGGAAAAAGAGTCATTCTTTGAGCATATGTGTTGTTAATTGGTAAACTATGATGAAGAATTTAAAATGTTAAGTGTTGCATGAAGTGTGAACTACAAAAGCATGATTAAAAGTTTGTTTGGTTGATTTTAGGCGGGTAGAGAAGTCCAAAGGTATTGATGATGAGTTGATGGTTGAAAGATTTTTCGAGGACAAACAAAGGTTCAAGTGTGGGGTGGTGATCTTAGGCATATTTATATGCCAAATTACTAACAATTTCCCACATATTGCCTTGAGTTTAAGAATAATCTTAAAACTATTAGTTATGTTTTGTGGAACTAGCTATGAATGTGCACTAAGGCTTGTGATAAGATTTTTCAGGAACTTTCAGAGGTGAATGAACCAATCGGAGCAAACACTGAGCAAGGAAGCATGGAGATGAGGCAATGGAGCACTGCTGGCTGGCGCAGTGGATGGCGCGAGGCACCATAGCCAAAACTACTGGCATGCTTCTGTAGCTCACTGAGTGGTGCGGCGCGCCAGAGGGAAAACTATTAAATACCACTTGGGGCGCAATGCTGGCGCGGCGCCCCAGCTCCTACACGACAAGTCTGACAAAAAATTGTCCTATTAGGATTCTTACTTGGGCTAGAATTGGATTTTATTTTCCTAAACTCTATAAATAGGACTCTAGGGTTATTTTGAAGGGGTTAGACTTCTTTTTTTGTGTGCTTGAGCAAGGATTAAAACTTTTTAATAGGTTTCAATTCTCTAACTCTTTTTTTAATTGTGAATTGCATGAACAAGATTATATTTGAGTTTTGGAATATTATGAGTGGCTAAACACCCTTGTTATGGGGCTGTAGATACGGATAATTGTTGAGTATCAATGGTTTTGAATTAATTCATGGTTATCATTTTAAGTTGCTTTTATGTTCTATTTTAGTATTTTTTGACAGGCCATCATAGAGATAAATCTCTTGTCTACTCTTAGACTCGGGAGAAGATCAGGTAGATAGACCAAAGGATACATAAAGCTTGATCTTTCATTAAATTGATTTGATTTGTGTTTAGGAGTGACGCCCGGATGAACATCTAGCTTGGTTATGAAACATGAAGAAATTTAAACGCTCACAAATTAGGACTGCCTATCCCCGCTCAACGATGTAGTTAGACAGCTAATTGGAGTAGGCGATTAGAGGTCGGGAGACCAGGATCATTAAATCAACCCTGTAAATCAATAACTTGATAACCTAAATTAGTTCATTACTTGTGATACGATACATGAAATTCAATGCATGCTGCAGCCCTGGAATTGTCTCTGACTTTCTTAAAACATCAAACTTGAAGTCGTTCACACTAGTTACTTTATTTATTAAATTTGTTGTAGTAGTAATAAACAACAATCAAACTCTTTTGAAGATACTTTTGTTGAATTGATCGTGAGTCCCTTGGGTATGATAACTCGTTTCTAAAAGGAACTATACTATTTGTGCAACCACGTACACTTGCGTGTGCATTTGGGCGCAACAATTTTTTGTGGGTATCCTGAATGGTGAGGTACATGACGAGGACTAGGAAGGAATGATGGACGAGGTCGTGGTGGACGATTAGGAAACTTTGGTGATTTTGGATGTGGTGGCATTGGACGTGAAGTTGCAGCAGTTGTCAAATATTGCACAATCAATTGAAACGAATGGTAAGACATGGGCAGATGTGAATGCTTGGACGGAGTTATATAATAACTAATGGAGTGAACTACAATCTATGCTTAACTCTTATAATTGGGCTACTAGATGTGGAATTGCAGTAGTTGCCAATGTTGAGCAAGCAACTGAATCAAAGAGTAAGACAGAGGTAGATGGGAATGCTTGGACGGGGTTATCTAATGACCAATAGAGTGCACTTCTATCTACGAGTAATTACTATAATAAGAACCATGAAAAATTGGCAGGTAATATTCTTGAAATTCACTGAATTGTCGACACAGGGGCATCTCACCATATGAGTGGCGACGCTCAATTATTAAATGACTTATGTGATGTGTCACCATATTTGGCCAGCCTTCCAAATGGTTACATGACTGTTGCTTCAAATATGAGAACTTTTATACTCACAAATAAAATGAAACTGCACCATATTCTTTATGTACCTCAGTTAAAATATAATTTAATTTCTATGCCTAAGCTTACGATTGAAAATAATTGCTTAGTCATATTTTCTAACAAGCTTTGTGTGATACATGATCAAACTTTTAGGACAGTGACTGGTGTGGGTGAACAATACAAGGGGGTATACTATTTTAAGGCACAAACACAAGCAAATAACATTCATAAGGTGGACAAATTTGATTTATGGCATCGTCGACTTGGTCATCCGTCCAATAAGATAGTTTCTATTCTTTCTGAAATTAATAGTCGTAATAGAGTAGATGAGTTGCGTAGTATCTGTTTAAGAGAAAAATAGAAACGGGAATTTTTTTTGTAATAGTTTGAATAAAAGTTCTGATTTATTTAAATCCATTCATTGTAATGTATGGGACCCTTATCGCGTTCTTTATTCTTGTGGTGCAATGTATTTTCTTACTATTGTGGATGATTTTTCTTGTGGTGTGTGGATCTAATCAATGGCAAAGTAAGTGAGGTTAAGCACAAGATAAAAGAATTTTGTTCCTGAGTTATTACTCAATTTGGATAAAGGGTAAAACTTCTTAAAAGTGAAAATGGTAAGGAGTTCACTTGTCTTTATTCTTTTTATGCGGAGAAGGGTATAGTGCAGCAAACAACTTGTGTTGATACCCCTCAGCAAAATAGATGAGTGGAACAGAAGAATCACCATATTTTGACAGTGGCACATGCACTCCGTTTCAAGCTAATTTGCAAATCTCATTTTGGGGAGAACGTGTCTTGACTGTAGTTTATCTTATTAATCGAACTCCTACTCTTATATTGAATGGAAAGACTCCTTATGTTAATAAGTTGTGGAAGAAAACCTTTATATAAGCCTCCAAAAGTAGTTGGATGTCTATGTTTTGCTCATTGTAAGTCTCGTGATAAAGATAAGTTTGGCTCGAGAAGTCGTTGATGTATTTTTCTTGGATATCCTTTTGGAAAGAAAGGATGACGTGTCTATGATTTGGAAATTGGAGATTTTTTTGTGTCTCGTGATGTCACTTTTGATGAGAAAATCTTTCCTTATTCTAGTTTAGTGATTGCCTGCGAGACCAATACTTTGCTGAATACTCCTACTATGCAGCATGATTACTCACTCTCTACTGACTCGGGGGAATTTTGATATTGATCCCAACATCAATGAAGACAGTAGCATAGAGATTTTCTTCTCCTGATCCCACTCAGGAGGAAAATATGAACACAAGTTCGGCTATTATAGATATAGAAACCTCTACTACTATGGGTGATGCTCTTGGTTGGTAACATCGGAAACGTAAAGTGTCCACTAGACTAAAAGATTATGTATGTTCTACAAATTAATTTCATGTTACTAGGTGCACAAATACCCCAACACAATACTCGTCACCCATTAATTCACAGTCCTCACATACGCCTTATCCTATAGCTAACTATGTGACTTGCAATTATTTTTCTTCTAGGCACAAGTGTTTCTGGAAGACATGACTGCAAGTACTGAACCCACAAGGTTTAATGATGTTGAACATGATCCTTTTTGGCGACGTGCTATGAAAGAAGAAATTGATGCATTGAAAAATAATAGTACATGAACATTAGAATTTCTTCCTCCGGGTAAGAAGACTATCATATGCAAATAGGTTTATAAAATTAAATACAATTCTGATGGTACAGTTGAATGGTATAAGACTTAGCTTGTGGTTATTGGTAACAACTAGGTGGCCGACATTGATTATAATGAACTTTTGCTCTAGTGGCAAACATGGTAATATACAAGTTTTTCTCATAATTGCTTTAGCTAAAAATTGGGAGTTCCATCAAATGGATGTTTATAATGCATTCTTGCATGGTGATTTTAATGAAGATGTTTATATGAAACTTCCACATGGATTTAAAATTTTGACTCAAGAGAAAGTGTGTCGTCTCCGCAAATCTTTATATGGACTGCGACAAGTTTTAGAAAATTGATTTGCCAAACTCCTTGTTGCTTTAAGGATATTTGATTTTGTGCAATCATATGCACATTATTCTTTACTTTATTATATAAATAATGGTTTGTCATTACATGTTCTTGTCTATGTCGACGATCTAATCATTGTAGGAAAAGATTCTAGTTCTATTGTTAAATTAAAAAATTATTTGCGTCGGTGTTTTCACATGAAATATCTTGGCCCATTAAAATATTTTTTGAGAATAGAAGTGGCCAGAAGTCCAAGTGGTATGTTTCTTTGTCAAAGAAACTATGCCTTTGATGTCTTAAGTGAATCAGGTCATCTTGGTGCTTAACCTGCCAGTTTTCTTATTGAGCAGAATCACAAACTTGCATTGGACAACAATAATGATTTTGTTGAATCTAAAAAATATAGACAATTTATCCGTCAGCTGACTTATTTAATCATCAATTATCCTGAATTATTTTATTGAGTTCATGCATCATCCTAAGGAGAAATATTGGGAGGAAGCATTTCATGTACTAAGCTATTTGAAAGGCAATTAGGCCAGAGAGTTTTCTTACAAGTTGATAGCAACATGCTCTTAAATGCATATTGTGATTTTGATTATTCAAGTTGTCCGGTGACACGAAGCTTTATAACTGGTTAATTTACTTTGTTAGGAAATTTACCTATTTGATGGAAAACTAAGAAACAACATATTGTATCTCGCTCTTCAGTCGAAGCGGAATATCATTCTATGGTTGCAACACTGTGTGAGTTGAAATGGCTCAAGGCTCTGTTATGATCCTTTGACATCTTACACAAGGATCCTATTCATTTGTATTGTGACAGTCAAGCAGTTCTTCATATATCTGCAAATTCAGTTTTTCATGAGCGTACAAAGCACATTAAAGGTGATTGCCACTTCATTTGTGATGAAATAGCAGCTAGTCACATTGTTGCATCTTATGTACACACTTCTCAACAACTAGCGGACATATTTACTAAGGCGCTGGGGAAACAACAGTTCTTGTATCTAGTTCACAAGTTAGGCATTTGTGATCTTCATGCTCCAACTTGAAGGGGAGTATTAAGAGATGTAATAAGAGCGTACATAGGCGGTGGAATATTTTAGGAAGGTGTATATATTTAGGAGATTATTACCTTATTTACAATAGTTTTCTTGGTTAGCAAGGTTTAAGAATTTGTACATGGCTTGGGCTACAACCTATTCAATAGAAAATAATAGAAAGTATCGTCACCTTCTACAAATTCTTACATTGGATTATAATTTCTAGACTTATTTATCTCTCCTAAGAGATAGGATATAATAATCTCAAACTAAATAGGATAAGATGGAATATCCCATGATAAAGTCTGAGATATCCCACTAGTTGACCGGGCATACATTTCCAAAACCTATTTTAAATATGAATAATGTATATACTAATATACTTAATTTTTATTTGCAAAATGAAAAGGCTAGAGTAAACATAAAAAGATGGAAAAGGAAATGGTAGAATGTGAAATAAAGTAGTAAAATCTTTTTCTTTGTACAGAAAAGGAGATCAAAGCAAGCTGTGGAAAAAACCCTGCTAGGAATAGTTGTTGGGATTGAAGGAAAACAAAGAGAATACTAATTAGCATCACTTTAATTAGCATCACTTTTGATGATTTGTTGCTTTTGGAGAAGGATGTGCACCAAACGAAGTGCCATGTTTTGGTCTAATAAAGCTGATGTCTCCTGTCGTGCCACCATCTCCACCTATCAACCAAAAATAAAATAGCAATAAAGCTAAGCCAATATAATGTCACCATTGAATACAAATATCCCCTTAAAGGGGTCTTCATATTGTTGTTGTATTTAAAAACCATTTTAGAATTTTTTATGTTTCTACAAGATCACAATTCACAAGCAATAGAGCTTGTTTGATATTGGTGTTAAAAATTATTTCTCCCGTTTTATTTTATATGACACCATTTGACTTGGCACGGTATTTAAGAAAAAGAGGAAGAATTAAAACTTGTAGTCTAAAACAATCCTTACATATTTGTGTGGCTGTAAATCATTTCATAAAGGGTAAAAGAGGAATTTAAAAGTTAAATTGTTTCTGCTTATAGCAAGGTGACATTCTTTTTCAAACGGACTAAAAATGAATGGGTGCCACATAAAACTGAACGGAGGGAGTACTTATTTCTACAACTACTTTTTTTAAATAATTTTTCAAGCAAAGTGTTTATGAAAAAAAGATATATTGATAAATAAAAAATTTAAATCAAACTAAACCAAATTAATAAGATATGTTAATTAATAAATAAATGATATATTGATAAATATGTATATATGAAAAATATATATCTTTAATCGTGAAAAAAATAATTTCTACTTCTACTTCTATTTTTTTTAGCAAACAAAATTTTTTGCTACTTTTCAACAAAAGAAAAACTGCTTTTTTGATTTGATTTAAAAGTAATTTAACTGATTTTCCAAAGACTTTTGAATTCATTTACTGATTTGTCAAACACTTGTTTTTTCTCTCAAAATAAATGTTTTTAGACTCCGAACAGCAATGTGAAACAACTCTTAATATTGGTAAATGAAAGTAGCTAGGTGACTTACCAGTAGAAATCCCATCTGGGTCGGACTTTATACATACGGTTTTCACCATGTGGGTAATCAGATACAGCCCTCTTGGTGTTTTGAAAAGCACAACAACCAATGGAGTAAATTCCAATGAGTAAGACAAGCATGACAATGTTAAGAACTGATATCTTTTGCCAATCCCTTCTCACATCTTCAAGAACTCCAGCTTTGCATGAATCACACTCATAGCATAGCAAATTTGGATCATTGTTCCATTGGTAACAATCTGCCTCTTGTGTCATTGTTGTCAATCCATAGTTGCATGCTGTTGGTGGCTTGCAACATCCTGACTGTCAATTCAAAAAGAATTTTGAAACATGTGGTCTAAAATAAGTTACATATAGATATTTGTGTAGCTAGAAATCATTTCATCAAGAGTAAAATGAGCATTTTGAAGTTAAATTTTTACTAAATATAGAAATATGTCAATCTTTTTTAGACTGATTAGAAAAGAAAGTAAGTCATATAAAGTAGAACAGATGGAGTAAATATTATCAAATTCCAATTATGTCCACCGAATTTGTAAAATTGCAAATATATTATAATTTTTCTAATCAAATAATGCACTTACACTTTATACATACCAGTTACTAGGGGCGGGTTTAAAAGTGGCCAGGGTGTTCACCTGAATCCCCTGGGTCAAAAATTATATTGTATATATAAGAATTTTTTATTTGTTTTTTTTTTTACTTTTTTATGTATAGATTTTGAATTTTCTAAATACAAGCATAGAGATTGATTTAATGACTTAAGGAGTTCTTGAGATCCCAAACTCAAATCACAGACACTATATTTTTATTTTTTAAACCGTTAGTGAAAATCCTGAATTAGCTATGGCCTATGATGGATGATAATATTCTTGATCTACTTTAAATCGTATAATATTGGAATATAATGGCCTCCGCCCCACCACCCAGCCCGTAGAGAATATTGAGAAAAGCATACTAGCAACAAGGAAAGAGGCAAAAGCTTTTTATTCTCAAGTCTCAACAAATTAAAAAAGAGAAGACAACAACCAAAAAAAATAAAAATGAAAACAAAAAATAGAGAAAATTTCATTTATTTCTTGGATGTATATATCCTCTACTTGTTATCTTATATACTTCAGTAATTTTTTATATGGTAAAATAAACAAAACCACCCTATAATTTCCAAAAAATGGAGGAAAAAGAAAGAACACTTGTCCAAGTTCTTGGTAATAAAATTAGTTGGATTTAGTTAATATTCACCAATACTAGTGTAAATACTTATCATGTAATCATCAATATACATATACATAGTTCAAAAAAGGTATGAAACGGGAAACAAATAGCAACTAATACGAAAACAGTATCAACAACAAAATAGTAAAATAATTGAAACACCATACACAACAGATGACGATAGAAATCAGAAGCAAGATATAACATTCCACTACCTACTAATCTTCTACCCTAATCCACGACTTTCACACCCTCCTATCTATGGTCATATGTCCTCGGTAAGGTGAAACAATGTTTTATGACCAAAGAAATAACAAAATGTTTATTATCTTTAGATATGATCTTTATAATAGTCAGAGGTTAAGATTCAAGGAACGTTCATAGAGACTAGTATATACCTGAATAGGAGTCAAATCTTTGGTAAGATAATCATAGGGAGTCCAAGTAATAACATTAGCACAAGTCTTGGAACCCAAAATACAAGCTCTAATAGTGACCCAATATTGAGGATCCTTAATCCTCTTTCTCAACCATGGTGAGTAATTTTGAAGATGATACTCTTTATATACTTTACCAGGCACATCCATTCCACCACCTTGGCTTGTTACCACAAAACCAAAAACAGTTAGCCCCATTAATGCCCCTATGAGGAACAACATGACAAATAAGTAGAGCCAAAGTGCCCATGCAACATGGAAACAAGCTCCAATGAAACCAGCCAATGAAACTATGAGGATTATGAAACCTATGAACAAGAGTGGTGTTTGGAGGAATTTCTCACATGTTGTACTACTCCTTGCCATCCATAATCCAGCACCTATGATTGGAATTGATGCTAAAAGTGTGAATAAATTCAAGAAACCTATTACTGTGTTGCTAAATCTATACATAGTTTCTTCACTTATTTTTTTCCTTTACTAGGTGCTTGGGGTTTGGAGGGTTTCAATACTATACATATTTTGCTTTTCTTCTTGATCACCTTTTTTTTATAACTACTAGTACTAGCTTTTAAAAGGGTTTTAAATAAAAAGAACCTTAGAGTGGAGCATGGCCATTGGATGGATTACTTTATGGGTAATAAGGAATATTTTTATTTGGATAATAGTGAGTGACCAAAATTGAATTTCTTAGCTATTAAGTAAATGTATTTCATTCTCACATAGAATGTAGTTGTAAACCACTGCAATTCGTATTCAACTCGACTCACTCTTTTGTCACGCCTATATATGAAGAATCTTTTTCTCGGAGTTGCGGACAAGGTCCAAACCATAGGAAAAACTCAACAGTAAAAAGTAGAATAAAACCAGCTTCTCTAAAACACCACAACCCTCTCCCCCAATCGAAAAATTAAAAGAAAAAGAATAAAGTAATGGGTATATAGTAAAGAAATTACCAAGTAAGCTTTGTACCTTTTAGACACTTGTAGTAGATCTTTACTATGTCATTTTGACATTTTGACCTTTTTTTTATAATCAGCAAAAACATAATGTAATGTATGTTACACTCGTGAATGGTGTGTAAAGTGTCTAATTAATTGAGGATATTTGATATTTTTAACCAAAATAATTCTTAAACAATGATTTTTGAGTTTTAAAAAAGTACAAACTATTATATCAGGAAGCTTCAAGTAAGCTTTAATATAATAGAGTCTTCAAATTTTCATCTTAATTTCTTCAATCCAAAAGTGATGAAACAATGCTTAAAATCAATAATTTAAGCACAAATACAAGATTTACGTTTATTTCAATCAAAATTTAGCAAATAAATTTGATTTTAGATCTGATTTTTCACATAGTAAACTAAAACATCAAACTCTATTAATTTGAAAAACTAGTTAGGGTGATTGAATAAAAGGCTAATTAAAACTTTACTGAAAAGATAGTAGCTACCTATTAATTACCAGTGGACTCAATTTAGTCAAGCTAACATAGAAATATAATTATCAAAAATCATTTCGTTTGAAGTGCCTGAATGTGTATCAGATATACAAGCTCTTCAAATATATATTATTATTATTTTTAAAATCATATTTTATTTTTTCATGTTTTTATAAAGTTATCAAAACTAGTGTGGTGGATTTTTTTTTAATCTTGTTCATTCATGTTTTGTAAGGTTTTCATCAAGATTTTTCATGACGTGGTATGTGTTGTAGGGATAAAGCATGAAAAAGAAGAACACAAAATTAAGTGAGAAGGGGTTAGTCCTAATATATAAATTAAGTCAAGCTTGATTGAGAAATTTCTTTAAATTGATAAATGTGATTTGGTTACTTTAAGATCGGAAAAGAAACTCTGATAACTAAAGATTTATTTGGAGTTAAGACTTTGCATAGTCCCTTATATGTGATATGAGTTGTATAATATATTGATTGGTCTTCAGACATAGTCTATATTTTTTATTGATTTGAGTTATGACGCTTGTGTGAATAAATATGTGAAATTATTGAACTGTCTATTATAATTGTGTCACGGTCCAAAAATGGACGTGATGACACTTGTATAATTCCATCAAGACAAGTCAGCCTCAACCCAACGAAAACGAAAGAAAAAACGGAAATGTAATAAAACAGAAAAAGACAAAGGCGGAAAACTTATTCATTCTAAACAATACCCCAAAATCTGGTTGTCACATTTACAAACCCCTAATGAAATACATAATTCGAAAGATAAATACAAGTCTCAGTCTTTGTTTCTCAAGTAGAACAAAGCTTAAAAAGAAAAGGAAAAGAGGGCCCGCTAGGATGACAAGCAACTACCTCTCAAATCTTTCACGAGTCTCGACTGTAAGGAGAAGATCACACGGGTCCGGGCTCGGAACCTACACAAGTGTAGAAGCAAGGGGTGAGTACCAACAACATGGTACCCAACAAGCAACCTACTAAACAAAGTAACTAGCTAGAAAACGAATACTCCCGATTCACCAACCGAACCTCCTCAAACTACAACCTGCACAGAAATCATCCCAACCTAGCAATTCTACAATACACGACACACAAGGCCCAATACTCACAGTTCAATCTTCACAATTCAACAATCAAACGAATCAATTAAATCAATCTCAATGTCAAGTATTTTAGTCACACACAACCAGTACATCAATCTCAAGTATCAAGCAAGTCACGCATAAGCATCAAGGTATAAAGTCACATAATCAAATCACTAGTCAGAACCATTTCCCATTGGCACAATATCGCTTGCCGTCAATGACCTCGGCATAATAACACTCACCGGAAATGACTTCGGTCTAGTCACACTCGCCGGAAATGACCTCGGCCTAATAGCACTTGCCGGCAAAGAACTCGACATAATAGCACTCACCGGTAAAAACCTCAGCATCACAACATTCGCCGGCAAAGACTTCAGCATCATAGTACTCACTGGCAAAGACCTCGACATCATAACTCATCACGGTGTTCAAAATCAATGCACGCAAGCAATATCACACCACACGAAATAGACAACAATTTGCACAATTCAAGTCCACATTCATGCTTTCAAGCATTTCATCAATCAATCAACAAGGGTTACATTAAGGCAACTCACATCATCATGTTCAACACATAGCCTTTTTCATTTCAACCCCTTTGTATTCATTTAGATGTAACAAGTGGACAATTTAACCCTTCACCTTATCCACATTACTCCCAGCACACAAGCAACGAAGGAAGTATACGAATTCAACTAGAATACAAGGTTTAGGAAGCCACTTGCCTTAAATCAATAAACAGTCACTCCAAGAGTTGAGCCTTCCCCTTCCGATTCACTTCCGAAGCCAAACAATCTAAAATAATAAGTATTCACAATCACTCATCGGTAACAACAATTCACACCTCAATTATATAGAGAAATGAGTCAAACAACTCAAAACCAATATAAAACTGGAGGTTTGAATCCGAAAAACAATATTTGAAAATATTACTCAAGGCTTTAGAAACGCATTAGGGAAAATAATTTTGAAAAAGGGATCAAAACCACTTCAAAATCACAATTTTACTAAATTCTTGGGTTCTTGAAGATAACCCAAAATTTCTTATTTCAAAAGTTTTATTTGAACACATAAATCCATAAATAATTAATGGGTAATTGATGATTTAGAGTTAAAAATCGTTATCCAAAAGATTTTACTTTAAAATAGTCCAAATTGTCTCCTCAAAGATCTGAAAATTCAGAAATGGTGAAATGGGGCTTAAACCCTGAAATGGCAGCAAAACTCTCTCAGGTGTCGCTTAAGCGAACCCCGCAAAAGTTGGGGGTCTCGCTTTTGCGAATCGGGTTTCGCTTAAGCGAACATCGCTAAAGCGAACCCCGCCCAAACGTCCAGTCTCGCATTTGTGAACGTGGTTCCACTTAAGCGATCATCACTAAAGCGAATCAGATTCCGATTAAGCGAACACTGCAGCACCAGAAATAATATCAGCCAAAAAAGACATCGAAAGGACCCTCGAGATTTGTTTGGAACCTCGTACATACAAATCACATATGCAAAATAATTATACCTGATGTTCCGGACTCAATGGAATCGTCAAAAGATGAATTTGAGGTCTCCTTGACCCGACATTCATGAAAGCCACAAGAAACTAACTCACACCTAAAAAGGCTAAAACAAACTCGTGATCCCTTTAAAATCAACCAAGACCTTACCTAGGCCTAAGATCATCCCTCGAATCCAACAGAACTCTTAGAATTCCGATCCGAGCATCTGAACCCCGAATGTTGACCAAAATCAATCCAAAGGCTAAATTTCCATAATTTCACAACTTAGGACCTCAAATCCTCAAAAAGACTCAGAATCTGAAACCGACAACCCTCACGGATCAAATTTCAAATTTTGGGACTAATGAAATCGATTAAAATTCAATTCCGACATTCAAAACTCCAAAAGACCCCAAAAACTATTTTCTTAACAACTTAGCCTTTAAAACTCACAAACTTACCAAATTCTCAACTTTTAACTCAAAGTTCAAAACCAACTTTTCAAACTCAATCGTAAAAGACTCGGGGTCGATAACAGGAGGAAAAAATAATACTTTCATAAAACTTTCCAAAAATGACCGACCGGATCATTACAGATTGATATTTACAATGTGCACTTTAGATGATTCTATAGTTACTATGTTATTGACAACACTCAACTATACTTCACAATCAATGTAGAGATGGTCGCATGTAAAAACATAACTCAACATTATGAGTCTAAGTCGAACCACAAGGATTGGCAGAAAGAATTACGCTCTATTTGATCGTCAACTCAAGACTAACTAGCACAATGTTGTCAAAATAATAACATAAAATTGAGAAGAGTTGGGTAACACAAGATTTGATTCAAAACTACAACTATCATGATCACAATCATGTAGGTAAAACAAAAGAGTGATTCAACAAGTTGGAAACGACTTGGGATGTGTGCAATATCGATGGGGCTTCAACTCAATCGACAATGATCAACTAATTTCAAACCAGTTAACACATGTATACCATTTAGTCTATACTATATCCAATATTCTTTCGAACTAATGGATATGTACATCTTGAATTCTTACAACCCCAAGAACATGAAAACAAAACAACAAACATTGCTTGAGTGAGTTGGACTATCTCTATATATACCCTTAAATGAGAAATCAATAACATTAGACTATCTCTAGCTCTAATCTAATGAACAATTTCTCAAGTCCTCACTAATGAAGTCTTACCCAGCCTTACTTTGTTTTCTCAAATCAAAATAAAGTTAGAAAGTTCAACAAATATTTACAACCAATGATTTTCAATTAAACCTCGAAGACAACAATAGATTCATATATAACAACTGATTTTAGAACTATTTAATTACTACCCATTCAAGTTTACACCTACATCATGCACACACCCCCAGCAAGACATTTAACTACGCATAAATAAAGAAATGGAGAATATACAATCAAAGTTATACTACATTCTATTCATAATATGTAACCTAAATTAGATCCAAGTTTGGAGAAGTGTAATTTTAATTTTTTTTCTTCAGCAAGTCAGTTATTCTTCAATGTCTATTCTCTACTCTCTACAATGCAAAATAAAAACTACTTTAGAATATTCTCAATTAAAGAAAAGATGATGGTACATAATTACATATATCTCAACAATATCCTCTAGAACCTTCAATAGGAATCCTTTTTTTAACATTAGGTATGAGTTTGACCTTGACTTTTGTCCTTCACTTGTGTTGCACCTGCGAGACACGGGTGAAAAACTGTCCATTGTCGGCGTGGCGCAGATCCATCTTGTCTAGAGTCAGTGGTACCGGTGATTGTACTTACAAAACATCGGTGCAAAAGTGTCAAGCGCAGGTGTCTGGGACACTATCTTTTCCTCCAAGTCTGATTGCACCTAAAAATGTAGGTGCCGTCATGCGGGATGCCGGTTTCTTGCTAGTGTATTCAATAATTTTCATTCCAAATCTTTTATTCTTCAAGATTCAAGAAATGTCTTCACATAAGAGAATAAATGACCTAAAAGTTCTTCCATTTGCATTTGAAAACATAACAATAATTCATGAATAGGAGTCCAATAAATTGATAAAATACCAACTTATCCTACCCCAAACTTAAATTATTACTTGTCCTCGAGCAAAGCATTCACAAAGCATAGGATTGATGCTCAGTCACACACGATATAGGATATGCACAACTAAGTACCATGACTAAAACTATCAAAATAAAAAGACTATACACAAACAAAACTCACAATTGATTCCATAAGACAAATGTCTTCTTCTTTTGAAATCTCTCATATAAGACAAACTACTATAGAATATTCCCAATTGGGAAGAAGACGATAATACATACTTAAACATATCCCAATAATATCCTTGAAACCTATCAAATGAAGTCTTTTCAGCATCAAAGACGAGTTTGTCCTTAACTTTCGTCAACTTACGAACCACATGTGCAACAAAACCATCCACCGAAGGTATAGCACAACTTCATCTTGCCTAGAGTGAGTGGCACCGACGATTGCACATACAAAACGTCAGTTTGAAATTGTCAAGTGCAGATGCCTGAGACAGCACATTTCCCTCTTAGCCTATGTTGCACCTGCGAAACGGAAATGCCTTCCTATGGGATGCTGGTTGTTGGTGTGTTCAATAGTTTTTCATTTTAAACCCATCATTCATCAAGTTTCAAGAAATGCATGCACATAAGAGAACAAGGTCTAGAAATCCCTTCCATTAGCATTAAAACATAACAATAATTTCATCTAATAAGTTTGTAAAATGCCAACTCATCAACTTTTCTAAGATATAACTAAAATAGTGATGCATACTGAGATATGATAAGAATACATATGTTATTTTGATGATGAGTGACTCGTGTTAGATGTGATCTTATGGGCAAGCGATTGTGATTTATGGATCGAGTACCACGCTGGTAGGATACATGATTATGTGATGAATATATCTACTATCATGATAATGAGTGGCCCGAGTTTGATACGAGCTTACAGAAAAACAATTATGTGTGGAATCAGGCACTATGTCGATAGGACACATGAACACCTAGGGTTCATTACTTTTAATGACTATATGGACAAGATTAAGATCCTTTAGCATGTGCGTACATATGAGTGATTAAGGGATTGAGTGATGAGACATATGTGATATACAGGCTATTCAAGGCGTGAAATCGTTGTGGTTACATTTTTCATGATTGTGCATATCTTCTTATATCACGTAGAGTTTTTTATGCCATTATATTGATGGTGGTGACCTGTGTGTTTAGAGATTGATGAAAATGATATATCGGAATGAGATTAGTACCTTTTAATGTGAAAACCTATTGGCTGGTAATAATTTTTATATATGTTATTTGTGTGTGTGTATATATATATATGAGTATATGAGAGAGAGAGAGAGTTCGTGATTTGTATGTACAGTTATTGGAGATATATTCATATGTTAGAATGAGGTTAGTCATCTGTGAAACTTTCAATATTGATATGTTTGCAACATTGGTTATGTATTATGACTCCTGTCTAATTGTTATGACTTATGTGTGTGTCTTTATTATTGTGATCGTCTAAAATTTTATAAATAATCAAAATATTATTGTACAAGATTGTTTTTGGGGCTGTGGAATATCTGGTGACAAGTGATAAGGGTTATGAGTATAACACTTCTGATAATTAAATTGTTAGTGAATTGTGAAATGAAGTGTGTAAAATAGTAATGTTATTTGATTATAATATCTATGATGATTTTCCTGATAACTCTCTCTATATATATTGAGCTAAGAAAGTAGTAATGAAATTCTATTATTTTGCAAAGGATTAAGGTCTAAGAAAGTAGTAATGAAATTCTATTATTTTGCAAAGGATTAAGGTAAGTGGGTAATATGTGAATTTAGGAGGAACTCAATGTGATATATGTATGCTTGTTGTTCCTATTGATTTTGTATTTTTTTTTTATGTGGATCTAATTTATGTCGATCTATAATGTCTACTCTGTACGTATGGTGTATTGATACTATTCTTACTACATCTTTTGTTGGTGTAGGTTTGTTTAAGGTTGTTTGAAGCGTGAGATGACAATTATTCAACATCAACTTCTACTTACTTCGTTCTCAAGTGAAAGTTGTGTCTGTCTCTTGTGTATTTATACTCTATATTGTTTGTACTATGTTAGAAGCTCTTATACTTATCTAGACTAGGTCCTTGCTCTTGTAAAGTTTTTGAAAGGAAATTTCTTATTTGCTTATTCTTGTCAACGTAGATAACTTTATTTAAATATTTTTCATTAAATGAGAAAAGATGGTAAGGATCAACCTATCTAGTTAGATTAAAGTAGGTATCTGCATGGTCCCATAATTTGGATCGTGACAGCCTTTTAGCTTCAACCCAGTTCTTTTGTGTAGGACAACATTTAAACTCGTCATCAAGTACCTTGAAATCAGAAAATGCCCCACGATAAGGAATAACACTATTAAGCATCAAGAATATGGTATTCCATCTCGTCAATACGTACGCACCTTCCTATTCAACTTTTAGCCGAGGTTCTTGATACACTCTACAAAATTTTATTTTTCTTGCCTCAGAACCTTTAACATATTTTATGATTTTCCTAATGTTATATATCAAAGTATCATGACCCGCCACGTCATCATGTCTATAGGTGCCACATGGCACAAAGGTTCCCATGTGGAGAGCTTACATAGGAAGAATGCTAGCCTTAATGGAATATTCTCGAGATATGTGGAGTATTTTCTTGGAAGATCTTAGAATTCCATGGAAAGTCCTTAGAACATTCTAATTATGTAGAGTATTCTAGAATGGAGGCTTATTTGTAAATATGTAGGGACTTGCATAATAATAATTATTTGCATATTAGCTCCTAACTTAGTAGTATAAATAGAAGACATTCATTTGTAAAATCTTCAAGAAAAAATCAAGTAATTTTCCAAGCAACATAAAAGCCTTATTAGAAATTCTCTTGTGTCTTTCTTCATTTTCTTAGTGATCTAGTATTAAAAGGATTACTTGAGCTTGCAAGATCGTGAAAAATTTGTGAGCGAGTTGTCAAGTGCTACATGATGTTCTTAAAAGAAGTCTAAGTTTGTGACAAAAGTCTAAATTATCTTTAAACTTGTCTTTTCAATCAAATTCAAAATATGATTTGCACATCGAATATGCATTAAATTTTCATCGAAAAGTATAAAGGATTCATCAACTTAAAATTTTCTATCAATCAATTTGAGATGTCTTCATTATTGAGTGCATTATCTAAAGTCATCAAAATATCTTCTTCTGAATTCTCATTCTGTGAGCATATTAATTAATATTTTTACCTAGAATAGGATCACTATGGGGAGGAGGCACATGATGAAATATCAAGACTCTATCAGATGTCAAACATATTTTATTAGGAATATCAGGAAGTTCATTCAAAGACTATTTCTTTATGATTCTCATACAACTTATTAACATCAGCTCTTGTAATATTTCTTGAAATGATTTTAACACTAGAATTAAAAAAACATGAATATTTCTAATCCCTTGATATTTCACAAAGTTAAATGGATACTTATGTCTAACTATAGCCATGATTATCTTTTCACGAATTATTCGTGATCTACTGGTGTATCTTGACTATTGCCTCTTTTTTTGTGTTTCCAGTGATGTCGATTAAAATTTAATGTTCCTAAAGTTGAGTTATACCCCAAGACAAGTTCACATTACATTTTGCTTGTAATCTATAATCTTCATTCATATCTGATGGCAACTTCTCAAAAAAAATCATTCTTCAAATCTTTTTTTCTTCATTTTGATGAACTTATAGAACTTTTTTAAGCCTCTGCCATAGAGGCTTCATTATTATGATTCATAACAAGTGCTAAAATCTACAAAAGAAAGACATAAAATTAGTACATTCGTTGCTCTATTTTCAGAAATCGATGAGCTTGAAGCAGTAGCCGATTGCTCATTCTCAATACAATAGTCCTCTATTTTCAAATCATCCATTTTAAAACCAAACGCAGTTGAAATTAACCAAAACCCAACAGTAAACAAATCTCTAATCTATATCTATACTTCTATATTACCTTAAAAACATGAACTTCATAACTTGAATGTCAAATTACTATAATAACCCCAACTAAAACACTCTCTAACTTGAATGTTAAATTACTATAATACCCAACTAAAAACAAACAATTTAATATATCTCTATATTATGTTAAAAGCAGACACATTTTCATATTGAAGGATTGTAACTTTTCTAAAGCGTTGTGACTTTTCCTATAGTTGTGACTTTCGAAGAATTGTGACTTTTCTTATAAGACATGATAAGCATATACCCATATTTCGTACCATCTTTTTTTGCTATAAATAGATAAATTTCTTTTCACTTTTAAACATATTTCCTTAAAACTATGAACTCCTCAACTTGAATGTTAAATTATTATAACACCCCTAAATTGAATGTTAAATTACTATAATACCCCAACTAAAAACACTCAATTTAGTACATCTTATATATTTTATATTTATATTTATTTATATTATATTATATTATATTATATTAAAAACAAACACCTTTCACATTGAAGGATTGTGCCCTTTTTGATAAGTTGTGACTTTTTCGAAGGATTATGACTTTTCTGAAGGACTGCGACTTTTTCTGATAAGGCACGATAAAAACATGTTCATACTATCCTTTGTTGGCTATAAATAAAGGAGTTAAAGTGGGCTCAATTTTTATTCTTTTATCTTGATTTATTTTTTATTGAATTTTTTTCTTCTTATTTTTGTGTGTGTGTTTTCTCTCTCTATAATACTTCTTGTTTTCTATAAAAAAAAAATTGCATTATTTTTGTGCTAAAAGATTTAGTCTAAATTCTTGAACTTTTAAAGTATTTATACCATGTAGCATGAAACACACATATAATACAATGCTCGAACACTAATTAATATAAAAATGACAAGAAATCAGCTAAAACTTATTGAAGTGTCAACCCCGTGAAACCTAAAAAAAAAAAAAAAACTTAATAAGAAACCTAAAAGCACGGCTTGAACATTGTATACTCCAAAAGGTAATCACAAACAAAAAAAGAAGAATATATATCAATTATTGTTCCTTTATTACTAAGTAACTGACCAAGAAGATACGGGTGAAAAAATAATTACCTCGTTTCATATTAGATAGACATTTTCTATTTTATATGATAATTAAAAAAAAATTAATAAATTAATCAATTTTATTATTTTTTTTCATTTAATTATATTAATTAGCTTCTTGATAAAAGAAATATTTAGGTCTTCAAAAAAAAATTAGACTTCTAAAGGTCATATTAATTATAGGGATAAAATAGAAAAAAATTAATTAATATTATCTTGATTTAATAAATGATTAAGTAATATTCTCTACGTTCCTATTTATATGTCACCATTTTGAATTTCACGCCTCTTAAGAAACTAGATAAGTTTACTATTGTACTCTTATTTAGTGTCCTCTTGAAGTCAAGTTATTAATAAATGAACATAAATTAATTGATTTTAATTAATTAAATTGACCAATGAACATGAATTAATCATTTAGTTTTCTATGTTTGTCAAATTCATTTCTATGTTTGTCAAATTCATACTTCCAAGGTTATTTACTTTCAAAGGTAAAATAAAGAAAATAGTGTTATTTATGTATTAATTTTATGAAATGATAAGTATTAAGGATCATCTATTTTTAGTAAGGATGATACTCCTTCCGTCCAACAATAGTTGTCTACTATACTATAAATAGATGTCCAACAATACTTGTCCGATTTAGAAAATCAAGAGATAATTTACCTTTTGTGTCTATTTTACCCTGGGTATTAAATATTACTCATCATCTAACACATTTTTAAAGCATTAAATTTAATAAAATCAAAGGATAATATAGTAATATTACTCTTATTATTTATTATTTCTTAAGAGGTGTGCCAAGTCAATAGTGGACAACTATTGTTGGACAGGGGGAGTATTAAATAAGAACAAAAGGAATACTCCCTCTGTCCACTTTTAATTGTCATGGTTTCCTTTTTTAGAATCAAATTATAAGAACTTTGACTAACATTTTACGATGTATTTTTCATCATATTGATATGCAAGAAATTGCAATTTATAGTACTTTTCGTATAGTTTTTAAATATCTAATTTTTTTTGTTTAAAATATTAAATTAATTTAATCTAATTTAGCTTTGAAAATTAGTCAAATTGACTTTCGAAAAGTGCAACATAACAAATAAAAATGGATAGAAATAATATGAAATAAATATTTTTAATAAGATGTTCATTTAATATGGAACGGAGGAAGTAATTAAGAATGGGATGAAGTCAAGAAGGCATCATTTTTTACTCAAGTTGCTCAAGGCAAGGAAAGCATAAGGGACCATTTGGTCACTTCAAACACTAGAAGCTCCAAATAAGGGCCCCCATTATTGCCCCCTTTTTAAAAGCAAAATGAGGATAGAAAAAAAAAATACTCCATATGTATATAGTGGGAATGGAATAATTAAAAAGAAGAAGTCTCTCATCATTTTTTTGTCTTTGTTAATGTATGGATAAGATTTTTATTCTCTATTTTTAAGGTCCACCTATTCCTAGGTCCCATTTTTTGTAGTAGAAAATTGTTTTTAGGAAGTAATGCATTTAAGCTTTTCTTTACTTAGTCAAGTTAAGTGTACTCAAGGCTGCAAATGGTGGATAACCCTTTTACATATTTAAAAGTATTATTTCAAGCTTTTCATACTAAAGAGTAAAGATGCTTTCCGTCTATTTCCTAACACCATTAGTGCGTTGTGTTTGGTGGTAGGGATGAAAATATTTTTTCACGAAAAATATTTTTTTTAAAATAAGTTTAAAAAATAAGAGATAATATTTCAAAAACATTTGTATGTATGCTAATAAAACATTATGAAGATGAAATGGGGTGGGGGTGGAGGGGCGATAATATGGTCAAGAGATGAGGGTTGAAGACGTTAGGTGGGTGAGAATAAGACAATGAACATGAAAGTTACTTATGAATTTTATTCCTATTTTTATTAAATAAAGGGAAAAGGGTCAAAAATGCCCTTAAACTATGTGAAAGGAACAAATATGTCCTCCGTTTATAGTTTGACTCAAAAATGTCCTTACCGTCAATACTTTGGTTTAAAAATGCCCTTGCAGTCGATACTTTGGTCCAGAAATGCCCCTATAGTTAAAAAATGGGTCAAAATGCCCTTTTCCGAATAAATATTTTTTTTCTTTTTAAACATATCTTCTTCCTAATTAAAATATTATTAAAGAACACTATTCTTGTTTTCTTTCTTCTAAAATCACTTTAAACAAATAAAAATGTAGGAAATATATTTTTTCTTCTTAATCTCATTTTATCAATTAAAATAGAATAACTTCATGTACCCTTTCAACAAATATTTTATGTCATATATATAAGATCATAGTATATCCATCATTAATTTATATTTATATAACGATAAAAAATAATGATAATAAATAAGAAATATTTTCATTTTTTTTTTTGAATTGAAGTAAGATAAACATTTGCTAATTTAAAAAAAAAACATTATTAGAAAAAGAATGTGTTAAAAAGAAAAGGAAAAAAGGACAAATATACCCCCAAACTATCGTAAATGGTATGCAGATACCCTCCGCCATACTTTTGAGACATTGACGCCCCTGCCGTCCAAAAAGTAGAGCATATATGCCATTCACTCTAACAGAAGACTAAATAGGGACACGTGACACAATCTTATCCGTCGATCCAATATTTAATAAATGTCGGGTCGGTGGATAAGATTATGACACGTTTATGTCCGTTAGTTTAAAGGGTATATATGCTCTAATTTTTGGACGCCATGGGCACCAATGTCCCAAAAGTATGACGGAGGGTATCTACATACCATTTACGATAGTTCGGGGGTATATTTGCTCTTTTTTCCAAAAGAAAATTATAATATATTTATTTGGAAAATGAGCATTTTTGAACAATTAAATAACAATAAGGGTATTTTTTGACAAATGTATTGACGGCATGGGCATTTTTTGGACCAAACTACAAACGGAGGGCATTTTTGTTCCTTTCGCATAGTTTAAGGGCATTTTTGAACCAAAGTATTGACGATAAGGGCATTTTTGAGCCAAACTATAAACGGAGGACATTTTTGTTCCTTTCACATAGTTTAAGGGCATTTTTGACCCTTTTTCCTTAAATAAATTATTTTTCTCATTTTGAAGAAATTTATTTTTTCAGAGAAAATATTTTTACTAACCAAGATAATTATTTTCTTCCATACCAAGCACACCCTAAGTGTATCATTATGGTCACCAAGGAGTACGGTTAAATAGTTCTAATTTCTTAACTTTAATCAAATGTCTTAGAATAAGTTTAGCACCAACCACCGTAATTTTAGAATACATCATACTTTCTTTATTCATTATTAATTAAATTTATGAGGTAATACAGATGTATTAAGAAAAATATTTAAGAACATAATTTAAATCATGATTTCCACTATTGTTTTTGTAAAGTCATAAATATAACTTTGTAAGTAATGTAATTTATCTTCTAGAAAATTTAAAACTTCAATAAATGAAAGGATAAATATGAAAAAAAATTCAAACATCCATCTTAAACTTTAAACAATTTAATTATTTTAAACAATGAATTTTTTTCAAAAATTCAATTAATATAGAATAGTGGGAGTACCTATAAAGAAAAAAGTGGTTTATTATAAATTATATGCGGGCTATTGTCATGCCCCAAAGTAGGGGAGGGACATCTGAAAAACCACTACAAGAAAAGAATTTATTAAAAAATGTTTAGTACTCCCTTTGTCCCTAATTATTTATCTATTTTTGAATTGACACACCTATTAAGAAAATAATTATTGATATAGTGAGTTTATCATTTTACCCTATTAATTATGAAGTGGATGAATTAAAAATTTGAGATTTTCAAGAAGTTTTACCTTTTTCAAAATAATTAATTGAGGGTATAATAGGTAAAAAAACATTGTCCTTTCTTAATCTGTCAAAATTGACAAGTAAAAAAGAAAAATTGAACAAGTAATTAGGGACAGAGGGAGTATTAGGTCTTGAAAAATGATTTGGAGAATAAGTATTTAATGTTGAGGGTAAAAATGGAAAAATAATTGTATTTTCTTGATATGTCAAAAGTAACAAGTAAAAATAAAAATCTATTTTAGAAATAAATGACAAGTAAAAGTGAACGGAAAAAGTAAGAACGAATTTCTTTTGGTCCGTAAATCTTGAATTTATATTTAATTGACGAAGGGACAAAATATAGTCCCTAAATTTATTAATAATTGGTCACTAACACTCTAAATGGACAAGGCTTGGCATCAAAACATTTCTCCTAAAATAAAAAATCTGCCTCCTATAAATGAAAAAAAGGTTAAAAACTACTCCCTTTATTCATGTTTACTTGTCACTATTAACTTGACACACCTATTAAAAAAATAACGAAGAAGGGCTTAAATACCTTTAAAGTATTGAAAATGGTACAAAATTACCCCTCATCCACCTATTGGCTCCAAAATATCCTTGTCATCCACTTTTAGGTCCAAATTTGACCACTTCTTTAACAAATTTTCATTTAAATTATTTAAGTATTTTTTTAAAAATACGTGACGCTCAACCATTGGTTATAATTTAATTAATTAATATAATTTATAAACTCACCTATTACCCACCCATTACTAATTAAACCCGTTCCAAATATGACCCAATACACCCACCCCAAATTATAATTGCCCACCTATTAAACAAACCCTTTGTTCCCAACATCTTCTTCTTCTGCCCCTCTTCTTTTTCTCTAAAACGTATATTTTTTTCTTCTTTCTTTTCCTTTCTTAGTTCACTTTTTCAGTTACTGAACAGAAATTAGACCCATTTGCGGTGAGCAAGGAACACAATTAATAGACCCAACAATGTTTCATCAAGAATTTATCCAATTCTTTCAAAACCTTTTGGGTACAACCAGTGAAGAAATGCCAAGTATTGATATTCTATTACTAGAAATGGACCATGTCTTTGACAGGAACAAAAGATTTTTCGAAAATGAAAAGCTTCTTAAAGCGATTAATTGCACAACTGTGACACTTATACCTCAAGTTCCTAATCCTACTTATGTAAATAAATTTAGGCCCATGGCTTGTTGCTGACTGCTATATTGAAGCTAGTTGTTGACTGTTTGGGACTGCTATACGATGATTGAACTATCTAATTTCTGTTCAGTAACTGAAAAAGTGAACTAAAAAAGAAAAAGAAGAAGAAAATAATGTACGTTTTAGAGAAAAAGATGAAGGGGAGAATAAGAAGATGTTGGGAACAAAGGGTTTGTTTAATAGGTGGACAATTATAATTTGGGGTGAGAGTATTAATTGGGTCGGGTTTAATTAGTAATGGGTGGGTAATGTGTGAGTTTATAAATTATATTAATTAATTAAATTATAATCAATGGTTGAGCGCCACGTATTTAAAAAAAATACTCAAATAATTCAAATGAAAATCCGTTAAAGAAGTGGTCAAATTTGGACCCAAAGGTGGATGACAAGGTTATTTTGGAGCCAATAGGTGGATGAGGGGTAATTTTGTACCATTTCCAATACTTTGAAGATATTTTAGGCCCTTTTCCGAAAAAATAATTATTGATATAGGTATTTTATCAAACTATCCCTGTATCACCCCGGAAATTCATGGCTTAATGGGACTGAGGAAAACTTTTAGGAAGTTGTTGAAGTACTGGTTCTTTTAAGTCTAAACTCTTCTAAGTCTAAACCCCGACGTTTTAACACCTAATTTAGGTTCTTTTCACAATAGTTCACCCCTAACAGTCTCATTAACACACTCCCAAGACTTAGAGCAAAGATTCGAGAGGAGAAAACTAGGGTTTTCGAACATTTTCTTTATTTTCTTCAAAGTTTCTCCAAGAACCCTGTTCTTCCAGTATATAAGGTTATTCATAGTGTTGGATTAAGTTTGTCCTCACGCCCTACATCTAAATTCAGTCAGTAAGAATAAATTCTAGGGTTGTATCCTAAGTTTTACAATTCTAAACTATATTTTCACACCTTATTTTGAGTTCTGAATCCATGGTTATTGAGATTATATATAGTACTTTGTGCATGTTGAGCTTGAATCATTGTTCATGACTATCTTATTACATGAACCCTATTGAATTAAGAATTTTGAGAATCTTTGCATAGTTATTTCTAGACATTAATTTTCAAACTAAAGTGAGTCCAAGCACTCTTAAAGTATCTTTTGAGAAGAGTTTTAAGGGATCTCTAATGATCCTAAATGTATTATTATACACTTAGAAATAAAGCATTATTTCCAGAAAAGTATAAAGGATTTTAGAAGCATTTCTGACAGATTAAGCACAGTTGAGTTATTCCTTAAACATTAAGTACAGTTGAGTTATCCCTTAAAGATGGTCCTTTGAATATCAACTTTAACTCAATGAGTATTTATGAGAAAATATTTATATATATATATTTGGAGTAATATTGAAGGGTAAGAGTTAAGATAGTTCAAACTCCATAACATGTGCCATCAACGTTGATAGGATCATACCGTAATTCAAGTGACTCCTCACCCCACCTCGTTGAGGTCTTTTTAGTGGATCCATAAGTTAAAGTTGTGTTCTATACTCCGAAAAGATATAGGACGACTTTGACAACGTGGGTAAGACATTGTATCATCACGAGACTCATAGTGATGGTTGTTGGTTAGAGAAACTCTTCAGTAAAGTAAAATATATATATCTATATTCCAGTATTTGCTATTATTGCATCTTTTACTGTAAAACTTACATGATTTTTACCTTATTTTCATGTTTTAATTCAGTTGAGTTCTTTTCAGTCCTTCAGTTCAGTAATTGTTTCATTCAGCCTTCTTACATATCGTACATTTTATGTACTGATGTCATTCGACCTGCATCATTTCATGATGTAGATACAAGTATTCAGGATCATCAACAAGTCCGTTGTTGATATTACCTCATCCACTCATCAACTTTTGGTGAGGCCTCCTCAGTTTCGAAGGACTCCGATTTTATTTCTTAGTAGTAGTATTTTAAGGTGTCATGGGTCTTATCCCGTCACCTATCTTTAGACAATATAGGTTTCATGGACTGGTAGAGTTAGAGAGTCTTTCAGTTCTCTTTTTTCAGATGTTTTCCTAAAACTTTAATTATTTATATTCAACATTTTTCAGACAAATTTGAGATTCAGTAATTGCTTTAGATGTTTTGTTCAGTTTTAAGTTTATGCTTGTTTAAGTTAATCTTCTTCTAAGTAGTCAAAGTCATCCAGGCCAAGGGTTTGCTTGGGACCAATAATAATTTTTGAGTGCCGACCACGTCTACGGTGTAGGGTCGAGGCATAACAAACTTAGTATCAGAGCACAAAGTTCAATTGTCCGAGGAAGTTTATGAAGACGTGTCTAGTAGAGTCATTCTTATTAGTGTGAAACACATCACATTAATAATAGAGAGGCTACACGACCTTAGTAAGTACTACCCTACTTTCATATTCTTATTCGTGCAAGGGAGTTTAACTCTATGAAAAGTCCCTTCTAATTCGTTCGTTTGTGTATTCACAGATCATGCCTCGAAAACATACTACAAGTCAGTGTAACGTCGCAAGTACCGAGGTTTCTGCTGGAACCACTGCTATAATCTGCCTCCACCAACTAGGATGTATACTAGAAGCATAGTTCGCCCGACTAATCAGGGTATAAGTGCTAAGGCATAGAGTGCGCCTGTTAGCACTACAAGGGTTCATCCGGCACCTAGTCCGCAACATGGTCCTACTTCGGAGGCTGAGTTCCAAGGAGCTATTTGGATGCTCACTTGGTTGGTAGCTTTTCAGTCAGGTCGTCAGGGTACCATAGTCACTAACTCCAAGCCCAAGAGTCATCAGCTACGACAAGGATTAGAGATTTCTTGAGGATGAATCCTATAGTATTCATAGGATCCAAGGTAGAAAAGGATCCTCAGAATTTCATTGATGGATGTGGAAGATTCTCAAGGCTATGCATGCTACCCATACTGAAAGAGTTGATCATGTTGACTATCAACTCAAGGACGTAGCACACATTTGGTATGAACAGTGAGAAGAGAGTCATGATGAAGATGCGGGTGCAATTGATTGGGATGAGTTCGAGGAGGCCTTCCTAGATCACTTATTTCCCCAAGAGCTAAGAGAGGCTAAGGCAGAAGAGTTTGTGAATCTAAAAAAAAGGGAGATGAAGGTTAAGGAATATGGTCTCAAGTTTCTGCTCTCGCTATGCTCCAGATATAGTCCCGAACATGAGATCCAAAATGAGGAAGTTTGTCTCTGGGTTGAGAAAGTGTGAAGAAGGAATGTAAAGTTGCACGTTTGATCAATGATATGGATATCTCCATGCTCATGGTCTATGCCCAGCATATTGAGGAAGATAAGCTAAGGGATACAAATGAGTATTAGAATAAGAGGGCAAGATCAGTAGATCATGTGTCCAATCAGCAGAAGTGCGGGAATGGCAATAGGTCCTTCTTTTAGAGAAGGTCAACCGGAACTACTTCATCATTAGCTAGTGCTCTTGCACCAAGGAACACAAATGATCAAAGGTTTCAAAATTCTCAAAATTTCAAGGCTCAGGTTCCCAGGGTAGTATAGCATAAGGGTTTACTCAAAGAGCACCTTGTGCTAAGTATGGTAGGACCCATCCAGGAGAGTATCGTGATGGCACAAATGGGTGCTTTAGATGTGGTCAGATGGGTCACTTTCTAAAGTACTGCCTTAAGGGAAAGCAAGGTAATGGGGTCTATAGGATCCATCTTCTTCAGCACCTCCATCAGATAAAGTTGCACAAATGGGTGCTACTTCATGAACATGTTGGGGTACAAACCATATATATGCTACGTACAGTCGTCAGGATCAGGAGAACTCGCTAGATGTTGTCACTGGTATACTTAAAATATTTACTATTAATTTTTAAGCATTTTCAATCCAGGGTTTGTCTTTTGTGACCCCTTATGTAACCATGAGGTTTGGGACTTGTCCCGAATGACTTCCTGAGCCTTTCAGTATCCCTACACCTGTTGATGAGTCTATCCTAGCAGAAAGAGCCTATCGAAATTATATCATCTCCATCTATCATAAAAATACCATGGCTAATTTAGTTGAGTTAGACATGGTATATTTTGATGTCATTCTAGGCATGGACTGGCTTTATGTTTGTTATACCTCAGTCGATTGTAGAACTCAAGTAGTTAAGTTCCAGTTTCCTAATGATCCAGTCTTAGAGTAGAAATGTAATCTAGTAGTGTCTAACAGTTGATTCATCTCATACTTTAAGGACAAAAATTTAGTCTCCAAGGGGTGCATCTATCACTTAGTCAGAGTCAATGACTAAAGTGTTGAGAAATCACCTTTTGAGTCAGTTCTAGTTGTAAGAGAGTTCATAAAGTCTTTCCCGACGATCTTCCCAGAGTCCCTCCCGAAAGGGAGGTAGACTTTGAAATTGGCGTCCTTCTAGATACCCAACCCATCTCTATTCTGCCATACAAAATGACTCTAGCTGAGTTAAGAGAGTTAAACGAGTAGTTTAAAGATCTCCTTTATAAGGGTTCTTTCGACTGAGTGTCTCGCTTTATGGTCCTTCAATCTTATTTGTGCGGAAGAAAGATGGTTACCTTAGGATGTGAATTGATTACCATCAGCTAAATAAGGTCATCATAAAGAATATGTACCCTCTCCATATAATCGATGACATGTTCGACCAACTTCAGAGTTCCATTTGTTTCTCTAAGATAGACCTCATATATGGCTATTATCAGTTAAGAGTGAGGGAAAGTGACATCCCAAAAACATCTTTCAGAATTCGTAATGGTCACTATGATTTCCTTGTCATGTTCTTTGGTTTGACGAATGCTCTTGCAACATTCACTTATTTCATGAATAGAGTATTTAAGTAGTATCTGGATATGTTTGTTATCATATTCATCGATGACATCCTGATTTACTCCAGAAATAAAGAGGACCATGCCAAATATCTCAGTATAGTCCTCCAAGCTTTCAAGGACCAGGAGTTATTTGCCAAATTTTTGAAGTGTAAATTTTTGCTTGAATCTGTGGCGTTCTTAGGCCACATAGTGTCTGTTGAAGGTATTCTAGTCGACACTCAAAAAATTGAGGCAGTTCAGAATTAGACTAGACCCACATTCACAACTGACATATGGAGTTTTTGGGTTTGATAGGTTATTACAGAAGGTTCGTTGAGTGGTTCTTATCTATTTCATCCCCATTGACTAAGTTGAGTCAGAAAAAGGCTAAGTTTCAATGGTCTGAGGCTTGTGAGAAAAGCTTTTAGAAATTAGAAACTTGATTGACTATTGCTCCAGTCTTGACCCTATAGGAGGGTACAAATGGTTTTGGTGTCTATTGCGATGTGTACAGAGTTGGGCTTGGTTGTGTATTGATGTAGAATGGTAAAGTTATAGCTTTTGCCTCTGGACAACTTAAAATCCATGAGAGGAATTATCCAACTCATGATCTCTAGTTGGAGGGAGTGGTGTTCACTCTCAAGATATGACGTCACTATCTTTTTTGTGTCAATGTGGATGTGTTTACTAACCACAAAAGCCTTCACTATGTTTTCAGTCAGAAGGAGCTTAACCTTAAGCCAAGGAGGTGGCTAGAATTATTTGAGGATTATGACACAAGTAATCTCTACCACCCAGGTAATGTTAATGTCTTTGTTGATGTCCTTAATACGTTTCCCATGGGGAATATTGCTCACGTGGAAGAAGGAAAGAAAGAATAAGCAAAGAAAGGGCACATGCTTGCACGTTTGGGAGTTCGTTTGATAGACTCCATTGAAGATGGAGTTTTTGTGATGAATGGGTTGATTCATTCTTGGTGGTGTAAGTGAAAGAGAAGCAAGACATAGACCCCATCCTACTTGAGTTAAAGGAAAATGTTCATAAGCAGAAGGTGATGGATTTTGAACAAGGGGAGATGGTGTGTTGAGGTATCAAGGTAGATTATATGTTCCAAATGTGGATAATCTTCAAGATAGGATCATGGCAAAAGCTCATAGTTCTAGGTATTCAATTCATCCCCGTTCTACAAAGACGTACCACGACTTGAGAGAAGTCTATTGGTGGGGTGGTATGAATAGGTGTATTACAGATTTTGTGGCTAAATACCCAAATTTTTGGCAAGTCAAAGTTGAACACCAGAAGCCATGTGGTGTGGCTCAGAACATAGCTTTGCTGGAATGGAAATGAGAGATGATTAATATGGATTTCATTATTGGCTTACCGCGATCTCGCTGGAAACATGACTCGATTGGGTGATTGTAGATGGGATGACCAAATCAGCCCATTTCTTGCCAGTAAAGACTACAAATTCAGTAGAAGACTATGTCAAATTGTACATCTGTGAGGTAGTCCGACTTTATGGAGTTCCATGGTCCATTATTTCAGATAGGAGTGTTTAATTCACTGCCTAGTTTTAGAAGTCATTTCAGAAAGATTTGGGTTCGAATGTAAGAATTAGTACTGTTTTCATCCTCAAACGGATAGTCAAGCAGAGCGCACAATTTAAACCCTAACGGATATCATTGATTTCAAAGGAAATTGGGATGACCATTTTCCTCTCATAGAGTTTGCTTACAACATCAATTATCATTCCAGTATTCAGATGGCTCCTTATGAGAAATCTCATATTGATTGATTTGAAGTTGGTGAAGTTAAGTTGATTGGGCCAGAATTTGTTCATCAAGCCATGGAGAAGGTGAAAATCATCGAAGAGAGGTTGAAAACAACACAAAGTCATCAGAAATCCTATATCCCCTATGTTAGAAGAAGAAATTTGGAGTTTGATGTAGATGATTGGGTCTATCTGAAGGTTCACGTATGAAGGGTATTACGAGGTTTGGTAAGAAAGAGAGGCTCAGTCCCCGATATATTGGCCCCTACCAGATATCAAAAAGGGTTGGTAATGTGGCATATGAGCTAGAGCTACCATCAAAGTTAGCGGTTTTCCATCCAGTATTTCATATATCCATGCTTAAGAAGTGCTTGGGCGATCCTTCACTCATTGTGCCTACAAAGAGTATTGTGTGAAAGATAGTCTGTCCTATGAAGAAGTTCCGGTTAAGATCCTTGATCTTTAGGTTCGCAAGTTGAAGATCAAAGAAGTTGCGTCAGTCAAAGTCCTATAGAGGAATCAATTTGTTGAAGAGGCCACATGGGAAGCTGAAGAGGATATGAAATCTAGATATCCTCACCTATTTTCCTTCGATTCAGTTTCAATTCAAGGTATTAACTCTTCTTAAGTAATAAAATTCACGTGTTTTAGTCATTCTCATGTTTTATGTATGTATGCATATTCATGCGCTTAGTTTTCACTTCGAGAGTTAGTCCAAAATCAGTCCTTCGCTCAGTTTCAAGAGTTTTGCATGTTGTTGGGTGTTATTGCAATTGTGTTATGTTGATTAGATCTTTCCCTACTCTCCTTTCATGCCTAGTGGAATCTCATTCGAGGACGAATAATCCCAAAGGGGTATATTGTAACACCCCAGAAATTTATGGCTTAATGGGACTTACAAAAAATTTCAAGAAGTTGTTGAAGTACTGGTTCCACGGGCCTATGTACCGTAGAGGGTCCTACAGACCGTAGAGGGTCCTATATCTTACAGACTGTAGGATCCAATCTTAGGTTGAGTCCTAGAAATTTGTAAATGTCAACTGCTAAATGTGTTCCTTTAGACCAACAAAACAGTCTGTAGGAAGTTGTACGGACCATAGGACAGGGCTCGTAACTGAGATCCAGACTTGTTGAAATTTTGGGATAAACCTAAGTTCTATGAATGGCTTATATGGCCCATAGAAGGACATATAGACCGTAGATGTCCATCCATGAAAAGTGACTCAGAAATCGGTCTCCACTAGTGGGATCTACGACAGGACAGTATGACATGTAGAAGTTTATACGAACTGTAGGTGCCCTCCCATTGACGATTCTGGCAGTTTTGACAGGGTCAGTTTAGTCTTTTCCCACCCCATCTAAGTTTAAACCCCGATGTTTTTAAACCTAATTTAGGTTCATTTCAGTATAGTTCTCCCCTAACACTTTCATTGACACTCCCAAGTAATGCACATATATTATTTCTTATAAGTTGCCGATCAATCCAAATTTCAGTCCGGTAAAGCAGAAAACTCAAAAGTTCAAGCCAGATTTGAGTTTGAGAATCAAAGAAGAAGTTACCGAACAAATTCAAGCCAAAGGTGTGGATGTTACTAAGTATCCAACTTGGATAGCTAATATTGTTCTGGTACCTATGAAAGATGGTAAGATCAGAATATGTGTTGAATCACTGTTCATGGCTATTTTATTACATGAATCCTATTGAGTTGAAAATTGTTGAGAATCTTTGCATAACTACTTCTAGACATTGATTTTCAAAACTAACGCAAGTCCAAACATTTTAAAATATCTTTTGAGAAGAGTTTAAGGGATTCACTAATGGTTCCAAACGTATTATTTTACATTGAGAAAATAATTACTATTTTTAAGAAGAGCATAAACAGCTTTCAGAAGCATTTCAATCAGATAATGTAAAGTTTTAGTTAACCCTTAAAGAGGGTCTTTTGAGTATTAACTCAAACCTAGTGAGTATTATTATTCTATGAGCATTACTATTTATATTTATATTTATATTTATATTTATATTTATATTTATATTTATATTTATATTTATATTTATATTTATATTTTGAGAGTAGTATTGAGCAGCGATTTGGGTAAGAGTTCAGCTAACTCAAACCCCATGACATATGATGTTAGCGTAGATAGGATCAGACCGAAATTTGGACAACTCCTCACCTGCCTCAAGAAGGATTTTAGTGGATTCATAAGTTGAGTTACGTCCTGTACTCCGAAAAAGTATAGGGCGGTTCTGACAACGTGGGTGAGACATTATTTCATCACGAGCCTCATAGAGATGGTTGTCGGTTAGAGAAACTTTCCAAGAAAGTAAAGTGTGTGTATATATATTGCTATCATTGCATACTATATTGTGAAGCTTAAATGATTTTACTTCATATTCATGTTTTACTTCAGTTGATTTACTTTCAGTCCTTCGGTTTAGTTGTTTGTTTCATTCAGCTTTATTACATACCGTACATTTCATGTACTGACGTCATTCGAAGTTACATCATCCAAGTATTCAGGATCATCAACAAGTATTTCCTTGAGATCACATTATCCACTTGTCAGGTTTTGTGAGGACTTCTTGTTTTTCGGAGGACTCCAGTCTTTTATTGCTTAAGTAGTATTGGTTAAAGTTGTTGTGGGTCGTGTCCCAACACCTATGTTTAGACAGTAGAGGCTTCATAGATAGATAGAGTTAGTAAGTCTTTCAGTTTTCGTTTCAGATGTTGTGATAAAACTTGATCATGTTTACTCAGTACTTTTAGACAACTTTAAGATTCAGTTAATTTCTTTAAATGTTCTTCAATTTTAAGTTTATGTATGCTTGAGTTAATCTTCCGCTAAGTAGTCAGCCAGACCAAGGGTTCGCTTGAAGACCAGTGATGATTTCCGAGTGTCGGCCATGTTCAAGGTGTAAGCTCGAGACGTGGCAGTCTCTGTGTTACTTCTATTCACTTTTAAGAATTTCATAAAAGGTAATAAGTTGGTTGTCTCCGGATGAAAGAATTTGATTAATTTGATGGAGCATATTGTTTTATGGAAGTTTTTAAATGTGATAAAGTTTGCTTCTTAGGCTTCTAAGTATAGAAATATCTAATTTCGTCTACTACATGAAGCATGCTACATGTCAAATGTGCATTAGGACATTTTATGCCCTTTTATTATTCATTATCTATTATCTAAATGTTGATATATACTAATGTTAATGGATTTCCATTACTTGCCTTGAATATGATGCACCTTTCTCAAACTCATCCACTAATTTTTATTGTTTCTCTCACATGTGACATCAACCCGAGTCCACTATGAACTCCATCTCTGCATATTGTTGAGTTGATACATTTTTTGAGTCAGCCCCATCATGGTTAGAATGAAATAGAAGCAAATATACAAGTCTCGAAGACAAAAATTCAGATTTAAGGAGCTGATATACAGAAATATACAACTGATATACAGTTGTTATACAACCAATATACAAGGGAGTAAATGGGCCAAAAACGCGTCAACAGTAGCTCAGTTTCTGGACAACAATGAATTTGGGCCAAGAGGGCCCAAATTCAATTTTCCTTTTACTCTTAAATTATGTAATTGTAATTATTTATTGTTTGTTTTGCTTAACTCTACCTTTAGAATTTTTAATTAACTTAGTTGAATTTCCCCCAAAGATGTACTATTTTCTTTGTGTTGTTTTCTTTTAATGAATTTCATTTTATCAATTCTTGTGTTCTTTATTTACTTAATCAAATATCTTTAGTCAAAACTTTCACTTGCTTTATTAATTAATTTAAGATAGTTTCTTGCATTAATTGAGTAAGTCGGTTTAAGTTATTACCTTCAAATGATTCAAATAAATTCTTACTTAGTCTATTTTTGTTCAAGTCATAATCACTTTCAATTTATTTCAAATGTGTAAGTCAACTTTCCTTTTTCTTAAAAAAACTCAAAAAAATGTTATTTACTTAATTATTTTCTCAAAGTTAGTCAAATATTTTAGTTTAAAACGTCGGATAACCGCATGTTAGTGAATACTTTAAGTGCTAATGCCTTCTTAGAGTAGAAATAAGAACGTTTTACCCATTTTTTTCTAAATTTTTAAAGACTTAATCTGTTAGAGTCTTTTTAAATTAAGTTTTCTTAATTTCTTTAAAAAATCAAGTGTAGACTCTTTTTCTAAGTATTTTTCTTAAATTATTTTATACTTGGAATATTTCGAAAGTGATTTTTTAAATATATAAAAATCATGACATAACAGAAATGATGACTCTGCTGGGGATTTTGGATTAGGTTCTAACCAAAAGATTTTCTAACTTGTTTGACTAACTATTCGGGATTGTAATCTATTTGTTCACTTTACTTGGGCATAATGTGTTTAATTTTAAACATTAAACTATCATTGCATTCATGGAATATTTCTGTCAACCGACATCATTTTGAGTATTTTAAAGAACGATTTTCTGATCCCGCAGTCAGTCTTTGTTATACATAACATTTTTCAGAATGAGTGGCAATTTAGTGGCTCGTTATGCATCCAATGATTGTCATAGTTTCAACCTAAGTTGACCCCTTGGACCCCGATCTTTCAAATGCCCATTGTTAGTAAATTAATGTAGAGCTAAACCAAATCCTTTTTAAGAGCATTAGCCTAAGATGACTCAATACCTAAGGTGTATTGGTTCCATTAGAAGCCCACCTTGTGTCTATTTGTCTCATGGCCAATAAAAAGATAATCATAATTTATGTGTTAAATTGAAGAAAGTGTATGCCAATTTAAATAATGCATTATCACTCGGGGGGAGGTACTTAAACCTTTTTATCTTTTGTAGGATTACTCAAGTTCATGACCCTCTGAGAATCCAAATGGTAACTCAACCCCATGCCTACCTCAAAGTATGGTGGAAATACATAAGTAGAGACGACAAATGAGAAGTCCAGAAAATATATAGGTCATCTACCATCCCTAACGGAAATGGAAGCTTGACCACATTTGATCGGGACAATAGTAAATTTTTGGGATAGCAAGCGTATGGTTTTTTGTTTCGAAGATGTGAAGATGACTCCAACCATGGAAGAAGTAGGTGCAAGATACAAAACTTTGGCCATGTTTAGTAAAAAAAAAGCATGTCTGACAATGATAATTTAATCCCCAAAGTATGGGATCACGATAAAATTAAGAAAAAAATCTCACTAGACAAAGTCGAGTGGATGAATAGACTCAAAGGACAAACATCCTGCTCCACAAGCTTTACTATCAATTTGGACGTGCTAGGGGTTTGTAACGACCCGGTCAGTCATTTTTAGAAAGTTTCGTGAAATTTTTATTTTACCCCTTCCGTTATCGACCCCGAGTTATTTTTGATTGAATTAGAATTTTGAGTTAAAAGTTGAGAATTTGGCAAGTTTGTGAGTTTTAAAGGCTAAGTTCTTAAGAAAGTAGTTTTTGGGGTCTTTTGGGGTTTTGAGTGTCGGAATGGAATTCTATCGATTCTATCAGTCCTAAAATGTGAAAATCTAATTCGTGAGAGTTGTCGATTTCAGATTCAGAGTTGTTTTGAGGATTTGAGGTCCTAAGTTGTGAAATTATAGAATTTTAGCCTTTGGGTTGACTTTGGTCAACATTCGGGGTTCAGATGCTCATATCGAAATTCCGAGAGTTCTGCTGGATTTGGGGGATGATTTTAGGCCTAGGTGAGGTCTTGGTTGATTTTTGAGAGGTCCCGAGCTTGTTTTAGCCTTTTTAGGCGTTGAGTTAGTTTCTTGTAGGTTTTATGGATTTTAGGTCAAGGAGACCTCGGATTCATATTTTGACGATTACATTGAGTCCGGAACGTCAAGTATAATTGATTTGCATATGTGGTTTGTGTGTGTGGAGTTCCGAACGAATCCCAAGGGTCCTTTCGATGTTTGAGAGTTGGCTAAGTTTTGCTGGTGCCTGAGTTCTGTAACCTTCGCTTTTGCGATATGCCTTTCGCTTAAGCGCAGGTGTGATTGCTTAAGCGAAGGCCAGCCTTTTTGCAAGGGTTCCCTTAAGCGCAACCTGGTTCGCAAAAGCGAGACCCGCATTTTTTGCAGGGTTCGCTTTCACTTAAACGACATCTGAGAGGATTTTGCTATCATTTTCGGGGTTTAAGCCCCATTTCACTATTTTTTTTAGCTTTGGGGACCCTTGGTGGAGTTTTTGAAAGGATTTTCTATGCTAGATCATCTGTGTAAGTGTTCTTGATCCTAAACCTTCATTTTCCATTAATTAATTATGAGTTTTAATATCAAAATATGAGATTTTGAATGGTGATTTTGGAGGTTTTTCATGAACTCAAGTTCTTAACTAAAAATGGTGATTTTGAACTGATTTTAATCCCTTTTTCAAAATGATTTTATCTAATGAGTTCCTAAAGCCTTAGTAATGTTTTCAAGTATTATTTTCCGGATTCAAACCTTCTTTTTTAAATTGGGGTTTGTGTTGATTGACCCATTTTTCAAGAGAATTAGTGTGGGTATTGTGATTTCCAGTAGATGATTGTGAATACTTGATTATTTTAGATCGTGTGGCTTTGGAAGTGGTTCAGAAGGGGAAGACTCAACTCTTGGAGTGATTGTTGATTGATCTAAGGCAAGTGACTTTCTAAACCTTGTATTCTAGTTGAATTTGTATGCTTCCTTTGTTGATTGTGAGTTGGAAGTAATGGAGATGTGGTGAAGGGTTTAAATGATCCACTTGATAGATCTAAGTGAATAAAAAGAAGTTGAAATGAAAAAGGCTATGTGTTGAACATGATGATGTGAATTGCCTTAATTTAACCCTTATTGATTGAATGATGAAACGCTTGAAAGCATGAATATGGACTTGAATTGTGCAAATTATTGTCTCTTCTATGTGATGTGATATTTTTTTTATGTTTTGATCATTGATTACCGTGATGAGACATGTGATGAGTGTTGTGATGCCGAGGTCATTTCTGGCTAGTGATATGATATAAAGTCGATGGGAAATGGTTTCAGCTAGTGATGTGATATAAAGCTGATGGGAAATGGTTCCAGCTAGTGATGTGATATAAAGCCGATGGAAAATAGTTCTGGCTAGTGATGTGACATAAAGCTGATGGGAAATGGTTTCGGCTATTGATGTGATATAAAACCAATGGGAAATGGTTTCGGCTAGTGATATTGTGCCAATTGGAAATGGTTCCTTTAAGAGATTGATTATTGTGACTTGATGTATTTTATGCTCATGCGTGATTTGCTTTGATACTCGAGATTGATGTACTTGTGGTGTGTGACTGAACTACTTGTCATTGCAATTGACTTATTTAATTCGTTTAATTGTTGAATTGCGAAGATTTGAATTGTCAATATTAGGCTTGTGAGCCGTGTATTGTAGCATTGCTAGGTCGGGCTGATTTTTGTGCAGATTGTAGTTTGAGGAGGTTTGGTTGGAGAGTCGAGGTATTCGTTTTGCTAGCTAGCTGCTTTGTTTAGTAGGTTGCTTGTTAGGTACCGTGTTGTTGGTAATCACCCCTTATTTCTACACTTGTGTAGGTTCCGAGCCTGGAGCCACGCGATCTTCTTCTTCTTCCCTGTCAGTTGAGGCTTGATGAAGGATTTGAGAGGTAGCTGGTTGTCATCCTGGCGGGCCCTCTTTTCCTTTTCTTTATGTTTTGTTCTACTAGAGAGAAAAAGACTGAGACTTGTATTTATTTCTTAATTCTGTACTTATGTATTTAGTAGCTTGTACACGTGACAACTAGATTTTGGGGGTTTTAATAAAAGAATAAGTTTTCCACTTTATCTTGTTCTTAATTTTGCTGTTTTCCACAGTTCTTTCTTTTCGGTTGGGTTGAGGCTGATTTGTCTTAGTGGGAATAGAGAAGTGACATCACGTCCATTTATGGGTCGTTAAAATGGTATTAGAGCCCCAAGTTCATAGGTCTTACGTGTGTACAAGACAAGTCTAAGTAGAGTCTTGAGGATCGGTACGGAGACGTATGTATCTTCAAGAGGCTACAAATATTGTTAGGAAACTTCCTTTCTTATCGTGCGTGGTTACCTTCGCTAGTGTTGAGTTGTCGCGTGTTATTTTGGCAGATGTCCAGGACCAGAGCTTCTGTTTCTAGTTATAGAGGGGAGGCAATCCCCAAGCCTATTGTTGAGGCCCCAACTAGGGGTAGAGGTAGGGTCCGAGCTAGAGGTCATGCTCGTGGAGTAGCACTAGGTAGAGGTCGTGCCCGTAGAGTGGCACCGGCCAGAGGTAGGGCTAGAAAGGCATCTCCTGAGCCACAAGTTGAGGTTGTTGAGGATCAGGTTCCTCTCGAGTTTGGAGCTCTGTTGTTTCAGGAAACTTTGTTGAGGATGTTTGGGGTGATAGAGAACCTTTGTTTGAGTGGTGCGCCAGGCACACCCCAGGGTGCTCAGACGAGAGTTGGGGATCAGAATCTAGGTGATCATGTCCAGGTGGACCAGCCACCGGTAGTTCCTACACCGATTGTTGGTGCACAGGTTGCTCCTGAGGTTATCTTGACAGTGGCCGATCATTAGTGTTATGAGAGGTTTCAGAAGATGAAACCACCCCAGTTTCAGGGTGGTAAGAGCGAGGATGCTCATGAGTTTTTGACTTTGTTCCATGAGATCCTTGAGACAGTGGGTATAGCGGATGATTGTGGTGTCCGATTTGTTGCACTTCAGTTTTGTGGTCGCGGCAGAGAGTGGTGGAGGACTTTTGTGAGGTCTAGACTAGTTGGATCTCCTTTGGTAGAGTGGGAGGTATTTTCTAGTGCTTTCTACGACCGTTTCATTCCTTGGAGTGTGAGACAGGAAAGTCGTTTGAGATTTGAGAGCTTGACTCAGGGTGGTCTGTTTGTGACCGAGTATGAGGCCTGTTTCTTTGAGCTCTCTAGGCATGCTATGACTATTTTTCTGAATGAGGCAGAGATAGTTTGCTAGTTTGTGAGAGGGTTGACTTTCTCCGTCAGGTCTTATGTGTTCAGGGCAGCTAGAGAGGGGGATTCCTTCCAGTCCATTGTGAGCACCGCCAAGGAGGCTGAGTTGATGGTCTTAAAGGAGTTTGGGGAGCCCAAGAAGGCCCGTTCTTCTGGTCAGTTTTTTGGTGCCTCATCTGGAGGCAAATGTTCGCATAGGGGTAGTGGTTTCTACCACTGTCGTGGGATGGTTCATGCTTCTATGCCAGTGGTTGAGAGTGGGCAGTAAGCCCGAGGATTTTATTATTCTAGTCGAGGTAGATATGGTAGCTCATCGGGTTCGCAACAACAGTTATCCCTGTCGAGATCTTGTTATACTTGTGGGGATCCAGGTCATATGATATGATAGTGTCCTCTCCAAATGCATTCAAGACCTTAGTGTTCTCTTTTAGCTGTTTCAGCTAAGGATTCAGTACCTCCGGCCAGGGTTCGAGGCAGACCGATAGAGGTGGCAGGACTACTGGTAGAGGTACTCCAACTCCGCAAGGTAGAGGTAGAGGTTCTACTCAGGTTGCAGGCGGCCGGGATGGCTAGTGTTATGAATTTCCAGGGAGGCCTGAGGCTGAGACTTCTGATGTTGTGATTACATGTAACGTCCTAGTTTTTCATCGACCTGCCTCTGTATCATTTGATACGGGATCTACTTTCTCATATGTGTCTACATATTTTGCTGCTAGGTTTGATATGATATTTGTTTGCATGTCTGTGCCTATTCATGTTTCTATACCAGTGGGTGAATCCTCAGTGGTGGATCGAGTGTATCCATCCTGTCTTATTTCTTTGGTCGGGTATGATACTTGGGTAGACCTGATCATTTTGGGGATGGTAGACTTTGATATTATCTTGGGTATGGATTGGCTTTCCCCGCATCATGCTAGTCTTGATTGTTATGCTAAGACTGTGACCTTAGCGATGTCGGGTGTCCCGAGAGTTGAGTGGATGGGTGCTAGTGGTTCCTACCCAAGCAAAGTTATCCCCTTCATTAGATCTCAAAGATTGGTTGATAGAAGGTGTTTGTCCTACTTGTCTTTCATTCGGGATACTAGTGTTGAGCCACCTCCCATGGATTCTGAGTTGGTGGATGTGTTTCATACTGATCTTCCAGGTGTTCTTCCAGATAGGGATATTGATTTTTCTATTGACTTGGAGTTGGGCTTGGTCTAATCCTCTTTATTGTATGGCTCTAGGTGAGTTAAAGGAATTGAAGGATCAGTTGCATGATCTGTTGAGTAAGGGGTTTATTCTGCATAGTGTTTCTCCGTGGGGTGCTCCTGTGTTGTTTGTGAGGAAGAAGGATGGATCTATGAGGATGTGTATTAATTATCGACAATTGAAAAGGTGACAGTGAAGAACAAGTATCCTCTTCCTCATATTGATGATTTGTTTGATTTGTTTCAAGGTGCATCTCTGTTTTCTAAGATTGACTTGAGGCCCGGTTATCACCAGCTGAAGATTAAGGCATCAGATATAGCTAAAACAGATTTTAGGACTCGTTATGGGCACTATGAGTTTCTTGTGATGTCTTTAGGCTTGACTAATGCCCCTGCAGCATTTATGAAGTTGATGAACATGGTGTTCCGACCATATCGGGATTCCTTTATGATAGTGTTCATTGACGACATCTTGGTGTACTCTAAGACTGAGGAGGATCACAATCGGCATTTGAGGATTGTGCTCCAGAGATTTAGGGAAGAGAAGCTTTATGAAAAGTTCTCAAAGTGTGAGTTTTGGCTTGATTTTGTGGCATGTTTAGGACATGTGGTGTCTAATGAGGGTATTCGGGTAGATCCAGCAAAGATTGAGGCAGTGAGGGGTTAAACCAGACCTACATCGGTTACTGAGATCCAGAGTTTTATGGGACTTAAGGGCTATTACCGATGATTTGTGTAGAGATTCTCTACCATTGCATCTCTTTTGACTAGATTGACTCGGTATAGTGTGAGTTTTCAGTGGTCTGATAAGTGTGAGGAGAGCTTTCAAAAGCTCAAGAATTTGTTGACGTCGGCTCCTGTTTTGATTTTACCCAAGGAGGGCATGGAATTCAATGTCTATTGTGATACGTCTAGAGTCTGGTTAGGGGGTGTTCTGATGCAGAAGGGTAAGGTAATTTCCTATGCTTCTAGGCAATTGAAGACCCATGAGAGGAACTACCCTATCATGATCTAACGTTGGCAGCTGTAGTGTTTGTGCTTAAGCTATGGCGACATTTTATGTATGGAGTTCATTGTGAGGTTTTCAAAGATCATTGGAGTCTTCAGTACATTTTCAGCTAGAGAGATCTGAATCTGAGGCAGCGCATATGGCTTGAGCTACTGAAGGATTATGACATTACTATCTTGTATCATCTAGGGAAGGCCAACATGGTGGTCGATGCTTTGAGTAGGAAGACTTCTAGCATGGGAAGTCTTGCCTATATTAGTCTGGGGGAGAGACGATTAGCTACAAATGTTCAACGGCTAGCCAATGGTCTCATCTGGTTATGGGTTTCTGAGGAGATGGGTGGTTTGATTGCATTCATTGAAACTCGTTCTTCCTTAGTTGAGCAGATTCGTGAGCACCAATTGAATGATGAGAAACTATGTCTCATTTGAGACAAGGTGATGAAAGGGGAAGCCAAGGAGGTTGTCTTGGATTCTGATGGTGTCTTGTAGATTAAAGGCTGGATTTGTGTGCCCAAGGTTCGCGAGTTCAGTAGACTAATTCTTGGGTAGGCCCATTGTTCCCGATATTACATCCATCCGGGTACGGTGAAGATGTGTCATGACCTGAGCCAGCACTATTGGTTGTGTGGTATGAAGAAGGATATTGCGGATTTTGTTTCGAGGTGTTTGACTTGTCAATAGGTTAAGTGTGAGCACCAGCGACCTGGAGGTAAATCTTAGAGGATGCCCATTCCTACTTGGAAGTGGGAGCGGATCACTATGGACTTCGTTGTGGGACTACATACCACCTTGGATGGTTGTTGATAGGTTGACCAAGTCCACCCATTTCATCCCAGTTCAGGTGAAGTATACATCGGAGAAGTTAGCCTAGCTTTATATCAGTCAGATTGTGCAATTACATGGAGTCCCAATATCTGTTGTCTCTGATCAAGGTTCCTTGTTCACTTTCCATTTCTGGAAGGCATTGCAGCATGGTTTAGGTACTCGGTTTGATATGAGTACAACTTTTCATCCTCAGAACGATGGTCAGTCCGAGCGGATGATGCAGGTGTTGGAGGACATGCTTCGAGCTTGTGTGATTGATTTTGGTGCTATATAGGATCAATATTTTCCCCTAGCAGAGTTTTCCTATAACAACAGTTATCATTCCAGCATTCAGATGGCCCCTTTTGAGACGTTGTAGGGTTGACAATGTAGATATCCGATCGGATGGTTTTATTCAGCTGAGATGGACTCATTAGATACTGCCTTTCTTAGAGATTCTATGGAGCAGGTTCGTACGATCAAGGATAGACTATTGACAGCCTAGAGTCGACAGAAGAGTTATGTTGATCGGAGAGTTCGAGCCCTAGTATTCGTGTAGGGTATTCATGTTTGGCTCCGAGTGTCACCCATGAAGGGTGTGATGTGGTTCGGAAAGAAGGGCAAGCTTAGCCCTAGATTCATTAAACCATTTGAGATTTTGAGCCGTATGGGAGAGGTGGCATATAAGTTGGCCTTGCCACCTAGCTTGTCAGTTATGCATCCTGTATTTTATGTTTCCATGCTTCAGAAGTACGTGTCAGATGAGTCTCATGTACTTTCCCTTGATTCAATTGAGTTGGGTCCAGACTTGTCTTTTAAGGAGGACCCTATAGCCATTTTGTATTGGCAGGTTTGAAAGCTTAGGACCAAAGAGATTGCTTCAGTGTGCAGTGGAAGCATCGTTCAGTCGGTGAGGCGACTTGGGAGACAGAGTCAGATATGCGTGCCATATATCCTCAACTTTTTGAAGCTCCAGGTACTTTCTTTTGCTTTATGTTCGAGGATGAACATGAGTTTTAGTGGTGGATAATGTAATGACTTGGTTGGTCATTTTTGGAAAGTTTCATGAAATTTCCATTTTGCCCCTCCCGTTATCGACCCCGAGACATTTTTGATTGAGTTTGAAAGGTTGGTTTTGAACTGAGTTAAAAGTTGAGAATTTGGTAAGTTTGTGAGTTTTAAAGGCTAAGTTGTTAAGAAAATGGTTTTAGGGTCTTTTAGAGTTTTGAGTAGTGAAATGGAATTCCATCGATTCCATCGGTCCCAAAATATGAAATCTGATCTGAAAGAGTTGTCGGTTTTAGTTTCCAAGTCTTTTTGAGGATTTGAGATCCTAAGGTTTGAAATTATGGAATTTTAGCCTTTGGATTGACTTTGGTCAACATTCGCGGTTCGGACGCTCAAATCAGAATTCTGAGAGTTCCATTGGATTCAGGGATGATTTTAGGCCTAGGTGAGGTCTTGGTTGATTTTTGAGAGGTCCCGAGCTTGTTTTAGCCTTTTTATTTGTTGAGTTAGTTTGTTGTGGTTTTTATGGATGTCGAGTCAATTAGACCTCGAATGCGTGTTTTGACGGTTCCATTGAGTTTGGAACGTTGAGCATAACTGATTTGCATATATGGTTTGTGTGTACGGGGTTCTGAAAGAATCCCAAGGGTTCTTTCGATGTTTGAGAGTTGGCTGAGTTTTGCTGGTGCCTGAGCTTTGTAACCTTTTCTTTTATGATAGGCCTTTCGCTTAAACGAGCTTCGCATAAGCGAAGGTGTGATCGCTTAAGCGAAGCCCAGACTTTATGGAAAGGTTCTCTTATGTGAACTAGGGCTCGCTTTAGCGATGGTCGCTTAAGCGAAGCATGGTTCATAAATACGAGACCCACGTTTTAGCAGGGTTTGCTTAAGCGACATATGAGAGGGTTTTGCTGTCAATTTTGGGGTTTAAGCCGTATTCACCATTTTTGAGCTTTGGGTACCCTTGGTGGCATTTTTTCAAGGGTTTTCTGTGCTAGATCATCTGGGTAAGTGTTCTTGATCCTAAACCTTTATTTTCCATTAATTAGTTATGAGTTTTAACATCAAAATATGATATTTCGATTGGTGATTGTGGAGGTTTTTCATGAACTCAAGTTCTTAACTAAAATTCATGATTTTGAAGTGATTTTAATCCCTTTTTGGAAACGGTTTTCTCTAATAAGTTCCAAAACCCTTGAGTAATGATTTCAAGTATTATTTTCTGGATTCAAACCTTTTTTTTCAAATTGGGGTTTATGTTGATTGACCCACTTTTCAAAAAAATTAGTGTGGGTATTGTGATCTCTGGTAGATGATTGTGAATACTTGATTATTTTAGATTGTGTTGCTTTGGAAGTGGTTCGGAAGGGGAAGACTCAAGTCTAGGAGTGATTGATGATTGATCTAAGGCAAGTGTCTTTCTAAACCTTGTATTCTAGTTGAATTCATATGCTTCCTTCATTGATTGTGTGTTGGCAGTAATGGGGATGAGATGAAGGGTTTAAATTGTCCACTTGATACATCTAAATGAATAAAAAGGGGTTGAAATGAAAAAGGCTATGTGTTGAGCATGATGATGTGAATTGCCTTAATTTAACCATTATTGATTGATTGATGAAATGCTTGAAAGCATGAATGTGGACTTGAATTGTGCAAATTATTATCTCTTCTATGTGGTGTGATATTGCTTGTGTGCTTTGATCGTTGAACATTGTGATGAGTGTTGTGATGCCGAGGTCATTTCCAGCTAGTGATGTGATATAAGGCCAATGGGAAATGGTTTCGACTAGTGATGTGATATAAAACCGATGGGAAATGGTTCCTGTCACGTCCCAAGGCTACCCCATTGGAGTAACACGGGACCTAGGATCACGAGTGATCCCAAGCTAACCCTGTGTCTGGCATATATCAACCATACTGAGAATAATTGAATAAGACATGTACTATGCGGAATCTAAAACAATGGATAACTGAAAGTGGGGAAAAACCCAACTAGTCTAAATATATAAAATATAATGAAAGTCTAGTGATGACTGAAAAACCACTTAACAACTCAAGCTGCATCTACTACTATGTCTGAAAAGCCTCTAAGTGAGTTCAGTTGTTGAGACATGCCCCCAGCTAACTCTAACAAAACTGAAATCAAAGACTGAAATGTAAAGCCTGTCTATTTTCCTTGAAGTATGAGGACTCACCACTGAAGCTGTTGAAGTCGAACCGATAATCGATCTAAGCGTGATCCGGATGCTGAGTGCCTGAATCTACATCATGAAAGGATGTAGCCCAGAGTATGCGTCAGTACTTGGAATGTACTGAGCATGCAGGATATAGATATTCTAAGCTGAACAAATAAATATGAGTTGAACAAAGCATAACTGAGTAATGACATAATCAGAGCAGAGATATATATATTGAAAAACTAAACTGAATGCAATGACCAAGTACTAATCATGAAGATAACATACTGAACTGTATACTGATATAAGTGCTAAAAACTTGGTCAATGCAAGGAGAGCCAGACTGTGGGAGCTACTAACCGACATAAACCACGTGAGCTAAACGTGGAGTCCGATGTATACGCCCTATCGAGAGGACCCAATATACCTTCCCAAGGGTATAAAGGCATGACTGTGGCGTGATCACTAATACTGATGCCCAATAGAGGGGAATTATAATCCTATGCGGGAACGTAGTTCTAGGACTATGAGGGTACGTTGAATCCTAGTCCAACTCGGTGCTAAGTCTACTCCCAACTGAATACATATGAAGCTAAAATGCACTAAATACTGACATGCTAACTGAGAATGCATCATTTATATACTGAGAATGTGACATTCAAAATCTGGAGCATGATTTTCTGTTTAATTGACCTACCAAGTATAATTCATGAACTAAGAGAATTTACACAAACTAGGGTTCTGAGTTTTATACAAGGAATTATGCAACGTTTCCAAGATAAAATGATATTTAGACTGTGGATTCTATAGCAACTGAAATCACAATAAATTCTCAAGATTTTACAAACCCTAAGTCTAAACAAGCTATGTAGAATCAAGGAACTGACTAAATTCTAGGAACTTAGTGGATGAAAGGAATCCACTAGTGAAATCTCACATACCGTGTGATGAAATCTACAGAGAAATCCTTTGGATTTCGGAGCTGAAACTTGGAGAACATTGTTGCTTGTTTTTGAAAGAAACTGGCGCCTCTTTCTCTTCTTTTCGTTCTAATTTGGATGATTTTTAGAGAATAAGGGTTCTGGGAATGTCTGACTAGGTTATTAGGCTTCGACTGAGTAAAACGATGTAGTTTAAGTGCCCCAACGCATATGAAAAGGACAAAAATGACCCTAACTTAAAAGCTGACAAAGGCCATCCACGGTGGGACTCGCGGACCGTCATTTGGACTACCGGCCGTCGACTGGGGTCGTGGTTCATAGTCTTCCCGATAGGGCTTCACTAAAACGAGCATAACTTTTCACTCCGAGATTAGAATTTAGCAAACTCGGTGGCGTTGGAAAGAGGATTCAATTATCTTTAATTTGATGTATCATGGGACACCTAATTCATTTTGTGATAAAAGATATGGCCGTTTGAAGTTGACCCAATAACCATTTTAATCTAATTGGCAGCTAACCCTCACCTACGGTCCGTAGGTCCAACCACGGACCGTACTGGTTGGCCGTAGGTGGGATCATAGATCCCTAAATCCTGTACCCCAACGACGGACCCCACCTACGGACCATGTGACAGACCACGGACCGTCGGTGGCTTTCGTGGTTCTAGCACCAGGTCCTGGAAAGCTTCATTTTTTCTATTTTCTTGTATCCGAGGTGTTACAATATCTCTCCATTGGGAAAATTCATCCTCGAATGAAGTCTAAACAAGATGAGTATAGAGGGAAGGAGATGTAATCCCTACCACTAAGTACTAGAAAATGATATCTAACTGAACTGAGTTCCATGAACATACAAATATGCTGAAATGCAAGGATAATTGAGGGAACAAGATACTGAGACTGAAACACTCAAGAGTAAACTGAGAGACTGGAGAGGAACTAGTACCTCAAGATGAAACGGAATCGGAAGGAAAGAGGTGAGGATACTTGGCCATCATGGTTGCTTCTGCTTCCCAAGTAGCTCCCTCTACAGACCGACTCCTCCACAAAACCTTTACTGAAGAGACTTTCTTATGTCTCAACCTACGAACCTGACGGTCAAGAATTTCAACTGGCACCTCTTCATAAGTGAGGCTATCCTTCACAGACACACTCTCTAATGGTACTATTGATATCGGATCACCCACACACTTCTTCAACAAGGAAATGTGAAAGACCGGATGAACCACTGCTAGTTCTGCTGGAAACTCTAACTCATACGCCACATTACCAACCCTTTTTAGGATTCTGTAAGGACCTACATATCTAGGACTGAGCTTCCCTTTCTTGCCAAATCTCATCACCCCCTTCATAGGTGACACCTTCAAGAAAACCCAATCATCGATTTCAAACTCTAAGTCCTTTCTCCTCACATATGTATGGGACTTATGACGACTCTTGGCTGTCTTTAGTCTATCTCTGATGAGTTGAACTTTCTCGATAGCCTCATGAACCAAATCTGGCCCAATCAAGGCTGCTTCACCTACTTCAAACCAACCAATTGGGGACATGCATCTACGCCCATATAGTGCCTCATACGGGGCCATCGAATACTGGAGTGGAAGCTATTATTATAGGAGAACTCTATGAGAGGTAGGTGATCATCCCAACTACCCTTAAAATCGATCACGCAAACTCTCAACATGTCCTCTAAGGTCTGAATGGTACGTTCTTCCTGACCATCCATCTGTGGATAAAATATTGTACTGATAGTACCAAGACCTTTCTGAAAAAATTTCCAGAAATGAGAGGTAAACTGAGGACCTCTATCTGAGATGATAGACAAGGTAACCCCATGCATCCTGACTATCTCATTAATGTAGAGTTTGGCATAGTTCTCCGCTGAATCTGTAGTCTTGACAGCCAAGAAGTGAGCGGACTTAGTAACTCTATCCACTATCACGCAAATAGAGTCATGTTATCTGCGAGTACGAGGTAAACCCGTAATGAAATCCATGTTTATCATTTCCCACTTCCATGTAGGAATGTTAATCTCTTGAGTCATACCTCCAGGTTTCTGATGTTCTACCTTCACCTGTTGACAATTAGGACACTTAGCCACAAAGTCTGCTATGTCTCTCTTCATGTCATTCCACCAAAAGACTTCCCGTAGATCACGGTACATCTTAGTGGCACCTGGATGAACTGAATATCTGGAATTATGGGCTTCTGTAAGGATCTGCTACCTCTACTCACCCACATTAGGAACATATAAGCTACCCTGTTAACGAAGCACGCCATCTCCCCCTTGGGAAAAACCTCAACATTCTGCTGATGAACTGCACCTTTCAACTAAAGTAATATAGGATCAGTGTCTTGTTTTTCCTTAACCTCGACTACCAATGAAGATTTTGGTCCTTTCTGAACTATCACACCACCATCTGATGTGTCTGTAAGGCAAACTCCTAAGCGATCAAGCCGGTGAACATCTTTGGCTAACTGTTTCTTTTCTTCCAAAACGTGTGCTACACTACCCATAGACAGTCTGCTGAGAGCATCAGCCACTACATTGGCCTTACCAAGATGGTAAAGCACATTCATGTCATATTTTTTGAGGAATTCCAGCCATCTCCTCCGACGAAGATTCAACTCTTTCTGGGTGAACACATACTGGAGCTCTTATGATCACTGAACCCATCAACATGAACACCATACAAGTAATGTCCCCAAATGTTTAGGGCGAATACTATGGCTGCAAGCTTGAGGTCATGATTCGGGTAGTTCTTCTCACGGACCATAAGCTGTCTAGAAGCATAAACTATGACCTTACCTCGCTCCATCAACACACAACCTAAGCTGACCCTGGAGGCATCAAAATAAATCACATAGCCGTCTGAACCATCTGGCAGATTCAAGATAGGAGTTGTAGTCAACCTAGTCTTCAGTTCTGAGAAACTTTTCTCACATTCATCTGACCACTGAAATTCGACCTTCTTCTGAGTTAACTTGGTCAATGGGGAAGCTATGGATGAAAATCCTTCAACAAATCTCCTGTAATAACCGGTCAAACCCAAAACCTTCTGATCTCTGTTGGAGAGGTGGGTCTGGGCCAGTATTTCACTGCCTTAATTTTTGAGAATCCACTCAGATCCCTTCGCTAGATACCACATGACCAAGGAAAGTGACCGACTGTAACCAGAATTCACATTTGTTGAACTTAGTGAATAGCTGGCGCTCTTTGAGGGTTTTCAAAACAACTCTCAGATAAGTCGCATGCTCTTCCTCACTTCGAGAATAAATGAGGATATCATCAATAAAGATGATGACAAACAAGTCCAAATATTGTTTGAACACCCTGTTCATTAAGTCCTTGAAAGTTGCAGGATCATTTGTTAGTCCAAAAGACATAACTACAAATTCATAGTGACCATACCGAGTCCTGAAGGCTGTCTTCGGGATGTCACTATCTCTGACTCTGAGCTGATGATAGCCAGATCTGAGGTCTATCTTAGAAAAGAAACTAGTACTCTAAAGGTAGTCGAACAAGTCATCAATCCCGGGGATGGGATACTTATTCTTGATTGTGACTTTGTTCAACCGACAATAGTCAATGCACATTCTGAGAGAACCGTCTTTCTTCTTCACGAACAAAACTGGAGCACCCCATGGAGAGATACTGGGTCTGATGAAGCCCTTATCTAGAAGGTTTTTCAACTGTTCTTTCAATTCCTTAAGCCCAGCTGGAGCCATTCTATAAGGAGGAATTGAAATAGGCTGGGTATCTGGAAGGAGATATATTCCGAAGTCGATTTTCCTTTTGGGAGGAACTCTGGAAAAGATCTTTTGGAAACACTTCTGGAAACTCATTTACTACAGGGACTGACTCAAGAGTTGGGGTTTCAAAGTTTGAATCCTTAACCCGAACGAGATGATAGATATACCCTTTGGAGATCATCTTCCTGGCCTTAAGGTAAGAGATAAATCGACCTATAGGCACTGAACTACTACCCTTCCATTCTAAGACTGGCTCGTTTGGAAACTGAAACCGAACAACCTAGTTCTACAATCGACTGAGGCATAACAAGAATGTAACAAATCCATGCCTAGAATGATATCAAAATCTACCATTTTTAGCTCTACAAGGTCTGTTGAGGTGACTTTCTAAGAGACTGTGACAAAGAAATTTCTGTATACCCGTCTAGTTATAACTGGGTCACCAACTGGAGTATAGACTGAGAAGGGTTCTGAGAGAGTTTCTGGACTGACACCGAAGTTTACTGCTATATAGGAAGTTACAAAAGATAGTGTATCCCTTTGATCTAACAATGCATAAACATCTAAATGAAAGACTCTCAACGTATAAGTGACCACATCGGGAGAACCTTCTTGGTCCTGGCCAGTACGAAGAGCATACAACCTGTTCTGGCGCTGAACACCACCTGTACCAGATGAAGCACCCTGCTGAGTTGGGTGATCTGCTGGTATTTTTGGAGCTGTAGACTGAGCCCTATTGTTGTTACCTCATTGCCCCTGCCTAACAGAAGGTAAATACTTCAACCTATGGCCAGACTTACCACACCTAAAGCACTCTTCCATGCCTGCAAGACACTCGCCCGGATGGTTCTTACCACACTTTGTACAAGTTGGGAAAGTCCTGTTACCTGAAGTACTCCCCTGAGACTTAGAGCATGATGCCCTACCTTTCTAATCCTCTCGAAACCTGGGGGATGGAGCTCTAGCTGATGAAGGTGTTGGGGTTGTAGACCTTTGCTAAAACTACGAGCGATTCCCATCGCCCAACTTTTGCTGTGAGTATTCATAATTTCCTGTTCTGGCCTTTTTGTTATCCTTAGCCATTTCCCTAAGCTTATCTCCCTCAACCTGTTGAGCATGAGTCATTATTCTGGAGATATCCATATCCCCTAACAACATAGCATTCTTGCACTCGGTTTTTACTAAATCGGATACTTTAAACAAGAACTTGCTTATTTGTGCCCTCGAATCAGCAACCATATGTGGAGCATACCCTGAGAGTTGAGTGAACTTCAGTTTGTATTCTTGGGCAAACATTGAGCCCTGCTTCAAGTTCATAAACTCCTGAGTCTTAGCCTCCCTCAACTCTCTCGGAAAGAACATGTCCAGAAAAACTCCAGTAAAACAGTCCCATGTCACAGGAGTTGCATTATCACCTTTTTTTCCTTCCACTGTGTGAACCAAATATGAGCTACATCCTTGATTTGATAGGATGCTAACTCAACACTCTCAGTACTAGTCATTTGCATTATTCCAAGAATCTTCTTAACCTCATCAATGAAATTATGTGGGTCCTCACCAACCTTCGACCCTAGAAACTCAGGCGAATTCATCCAAACAAAGTCTCAAACCCTAGCTGTATCTGATCCACCATTCGTGTTTGCAGGAACTTGGGCCTGCTGATTTTTCTGATTGGCCACACTCTGATCCAAGAGCTAGATCACATTCCAAAATTTTGCATTTGTAACCTCATGATTTGGGACTGGAGGAACTGCATTAGCATTGCGTGCATTAGCATTCTGTGTGTTAGCTCTACAAGGACGCATGATCTGAAACACATAACGATGGAGTAGAAAGGAGAATTTGAATCATACCTTACGCACGATAAGAATAGCAAAGGAAGTGAAGTTTTTCTTAAAACACTTTGTAGCCTCCCCCTCATAGATGTGGCGCGCTTCACACCCATGAAAGATACTCTACGTAGTGCGGCTTTCAGACATCCTAGGACTCTTGAACCTAATGCTCTGATACTAAGTTTGTCACGCCCTGAGGCTACCCCCTTGGCGTAACACGGGACCTAGGATCACGAGTGACCCCAAGCTAACCCTGTGTCTGGCATATATTAAGCATACTGAGAATAATTAAATAATACATGTACTATGAGGAAGCTAAAACAATGGATAACTAAAAGTGGGAAAACCCCAACTAGTCTGAATATATAAAAAATAATGAAAGTCTAGTGATGACTGAAACGCCACTTAATAACTCAAGCTGCATCTACTACTATGTCTGAAAAGCCTCTAACTGAGTTGAGTTGCTAGGACATGCCCCCAGCTAACTCTAACAAAACTGAAAACTGAAATCAAAGACTTAAATGGAAAACATGTCTATTGTCCTCGAAGTATAAATACTCACCAATGAAGTTGCTGAAGTTGAACCGAGAATCGATCGAAGCATGATCTGGATGCTGAGTGCCTGAACCTACATCATGAAAGGATGTAGTGCAGGGTATGCGTTACTACTTGGAATGTACAGAGCATGCAGGATATAGATATACTAAGCTGAACAAATATATATGAGCTGAACAAAGCATAACTAAGCAATGACATAATCTAAGCAGAGATATAGATACTGAAATATAACTGAAAAACTAAACTGAATGCAATGACCAAGTACTAATCATGAAGATAACATGTTGAACTGTATACTGATATAAGTGCTGAAAACCTGGTCAATGCAAGGAGAGCCTGACTGTGGGAGCTACTATTAACCGACATAAACCACGTGAGCTAAACCTGGAGTCCGATGTATACGCCCCATCGAGAGGACCCAATATACCTTCCCAGGGGTATAAAGGTATGACTGTGGCATGATCACTAATACTGATGCCCAACAGAGGGGACTTATAATCCTATGCGGGCACGTAGTTCAGAGACTGTGATGGTACGCTGAACCCTAGTCCAACTCGGTGCTAAGTCTACTCCCAACTGAATACATATGAAGCTAAAATGCACTAAATATTGAATAGCTCAAATTACTGACATGCTAATTGAGAATTCATCATTTATATATTGATAATGTGACATTCGAAATCTGGAGCATGATTTTCTGTTTAACTGACCTAGCAAGTATAATTCATGAACTAAGAGAATTTACACAAACTATGGTTCTGAGTTTTATAGAAGGAATTATGCAACGTTTTCAAGAAAACATGATATTTAGACTGTAGATTCTATAGCAACTGAAATCACAACAAATACCCAAGATTTTACAAACCCTAGGTCTAAACAAGCTATGTAGAATCAAGGCACTGACTGAATTCTAAGGACCTAGTGGATGAAAGGAATCCACGTGAAATCCCACATACCTGGTGACGAAATCTACAGAGAAATCATTTGGATTTCAGAGCTAAAACTTGAAGAACACTGCTGCTTGTTCTTGAAAGAAACTGGCGCCTCTTTCTCTTCTTTTCATTCTAATTTGGATGATTTTTAGAGAATGAGGGTTCTAGGTATGTCTGACTAGGTTATTAGGCTTAGAATGACTAAAACGACGTAGTTTAAGTGCCCCAACACATAGGGAAAGGACAAAATGACCCAGACTTAAAAGCTGACGAAGGCCATCAATGATGGGACTGACGGACCGTCGTTTGGACTACCGGTCGTCGCCTGGGGTCGTGGTTGAAGGTCTGCCCGACAGGGTTTCACTAAAACGAGCATAACTTTTCACTCTGAGCTTGTGTTTTAGCAAACTCGGTTGCGTTGGAAAGAGGATTCAATTATCTTTAACTTTATAGGTGATGGTCTACCTAATTCTTTTTGTGCTAAAGGATATGACCGTTTGAAGTTGACCCAACATCAATTTTCCTCTAATTGGCTGCTGACCCTCACCTACGACAAGACCTAAGGTCCAACCACAGATCGTACTGGTTGGTCGTGGGTGGGATCAGAGATCTCTAAATCCTGGACCCCAATAACAGACACCACATATGGACCGTGTGTCAGACCACGGACTGTCGCCGGCTTCCGTGGTTCTGGCACCAGGTCCTAGAAAGCTGTATTTTTTCTATTTTCTCAAATCTGAGGTGTTACATTTTCGGCTAGTGATGTGATATAAAACCGATGGGAAATGGTTCCAGCTAGTGATGTGATATAAAGCCGATAGGAAATGATTTCATCTAGTGATGTGATATAAAGCCGATGGAAAATAGTTTCGGCTAGTGATGTGATATAAAACCGATGGTAAATAGTTTCGGCTACTGATATTGTGCCAATGGAAAATGATTTTGTAAAGAGATTGAATATTGTGACTTGATGTATTTTATGCTCATGAGTGATTTTCTTGATACTTGAGATAGATGTACTTGTAGTGTGTGACTGAACTACTTGTTATTGTAATTGACTTATTTGATTCGTTTAATTGTTGAATTCCAAGATTTGAACCGTGAATATTGGGCATGTGAATTGTATATAGTAGAATTTCTAGGTTGGGCTGATTTATGTGTAGGTTGTAGTTTGAGGAGGTTCAGTTGGCGAGTCGAGGTATTCATTTTCTAGCTAGTTGTTTTGTTTAGTAGGCTGCTTGTTGGGTACCATGTTGTTGGAATTCACCTCTTGCTTCTATACTTGTGAAGGTTCCGAGCCCGAACCCGCGTGATCTTCTTCTTCTTCCCTGTCAGTCAACGCTCGTTGAAGGATTTGAGAGATAGTTGTTTGTCATCCTGGCGGGCCCTCTTTTCCTTTTCTTTAAGCTTTGTTCTACTTGAGAGACAAAGGCTGAGACTTGTATTCATTTCTTAATTTCGTACTTATGTATTTAGTGGCTTGTACACGTGACAATAAGATTTTGGGGGTCTTAATAGAAGAATAAGTTTTCCGCCTTATCTTGTTCTTAATTTTACTATTTTCTGTATTTTTTTATTTTTGGTTGGGTTGAGGCTGACTTGTCTTGGTGGAATAGACAAGTGCCATCACATCCATTTTTTGGTCATGACAGGCTTTCAATTTTTTTAAAAAAGAGTTCATTTCTGAGCAAACTTGGAAAGAAAAACATGTTTTTGCTTTTGTGGTGTGCTTACTCGGGTTCATGGTCTTCCCCCAAGACTCAAATCATACCAATCATCCAAGTATAGTAATAGCCACTCACGACATCTTCTACGTAGTCAACAAGGGAACGACAATCAAATATTACACTTTGACACCTATAATTCCTGCCGACATCTATAGGGATTTGGATAAATGTCAGAACAAAAATATCTTCTTTCAGGGTCGCAACCTAATACTCCAATAGTGGATGATGAAATGGTTGCTTAAAGTCCATAATCCTAAGGAACCCGATTCCAAATGTAACACCCCAGACTCAATAGAGGGAAGCCTAGAAAATTTCAGCAGCACTAGGTGCCATCCACGGTGGCCAACCACGGACCGTAGGTAGGTCCGTGGAAGGGCCACCGAAAATTTGTCCAGGCCAAGGACCACAACTAGACCTACAGACCGTAGGTGGGTCCACGGTCCGTGGTCCGTGGTCCAGGGGTCGTGGGTCCAGGAAAAAGTCCCTGAACTCACTGACGAGTGTGCAGGACAGACCGTTGGTCCATCCACGGTCCGTCGGTGGGGTCTCGTGGGTCCTTGTTGTCAGTTATTTTTAGGGGCAGTTGGGTCTTTTCCTAATTAAATATTTTCTATACTATGTCGTTTAGGCTATGTTTAGGACCCCTATATAAACCTTTTTAACCCCAAATTCACCCGATTTTCTTCATTCTTCCAAATTCCCAAAAGAAGAGCTCTCAAATATTCTCTCTCTAGAACTTGAAGAAGAAGAATAAGGATTCATCTAGGGTTTCAAGCTAAGGTTCCAATTCCTCCATTGAAGGCTAGCATTTGGAGTAACGGTATGATAGTTTTCATCCATGGATTCCTTTCATCCATGGAGTTCCCAAATTTCTCGATTTCAAATGGTAGAATTCCCCAATTGAGTTAGGATTTTCTTCAATTAGCATGGGTTCCTTTCATAATTGATTTAAATGAGTTAATTATGATCTTCTATGCATGAATTGATGAATTTAAATATTTTTATGATGAATTTCCCCATGAACCCATGAAATCCCTATGTTTTCAAGTTATGAACTATATGTGGTGGGACTTTGATCTTCAAGGAAGAGTTTTATGAAATTAAGCATGTATTACTAGTTTTACATGTATTTATGATGAAATTCATATCTAACCCATGTTATCTAAGAGATGATGATTGAAAGTGAGTTTTGACTTCAAGAGGTAAATTATGGACTTATGCATTTTCTTATGAAATCTATGCAAATGTTTTAAGGATGCTTTGAGAGTAAAGTATCAATGATGATGTTATTGGTGTGTTGTTGAAAGGACATTCTCATAAACACACCTAGAATGATGTGAAAGGTTTTCTCACATAGAAAAGATTCTTAGGTTGAAAGGCTTTCTCACCTAAATAAATCAAAGAGTAAGAGCTATCCTAATGAACTAGCTTGAAATGATTGTCCAAGGGCGCCTTTTCATGAGTAATACAGTCAAAGTAAGAAATGACTATTCCGTGGGAATTTATGCTTATCACCGAGTGGATATTGAAAGTGAGATAGAAGCTCTCTCGAAGTAGAGGCCGGGTTTCCAAAGTGATCTCATGAGATGGAAGCTCCCCCGTAGTAAAGGTCGGATTTCTAGTAGCAATCTCTTTATCTCATAAACTATGTGCCCCCATAGGTTGATTATCTAGTGGATCCACTTAAGCTAGATGTTCATGGTTCTACCTTAGGCAAGTAGAACAACCCTTTTTCGGGGTGGGAAACACCTGGTGATCATGTTATAGCTCAGATGGTCTCATTTCGGTTAAGGCTAATTTTCCCACAACAAGATTAATAATGAACTAAGGCATGCTTAAAGAAGTATCCCGTAGTGTTCAAAGGTTCCAAAGATGATGCTAGCTTGCATTGATTATGATGTTATGACTTATGGTTTCCAACTCTCTCATATGATGCTTTAGCTTTGATTAAATTGCATGTCATGAAATGAAATGTCCCTTTTAGCATGTTTTAAATGTTTTATGCATGACTATCATGCTTGGTACATTGTTTTGTACTATCGCATAATCTTGCCTACATTTTCTCCAAATGTAGGGTCCGACAGTCAGAGTCAACAGTTTTGTGGCTAGAGCTTGGATTTGATTGTTTCTCGAGCTTGGTGAGTCCTCATGGTTCGAGGAAGGATTTCGTATGTTTAGTTTCTTTCATGTACTTTCACTTTTGAACATGATGTACGGGCTAGGACCAATTTCATTCGATTGTAATAGATGGCTATGATGAAACAAAGTGTCTAGACTTCCGCTTTTCTTTATAAAAACTTTTTAGACTTGAAATGTTGTTTTACTCTTATTGTTATATTTCTTATGTTATGAGAGCTAAGTGGCTTGTATGGAGTTCTTCGGGGTTCTATACGCCATGTTACATCTAGGGGGTATCCTTGGGTCGTGACAAACTTGGTTATCAGAGCACAAGGTTTAGAATGATCCTAGAATGTCTCATAAGCCACGTCTAGTAGAGTCTCTTTCATGAGTGTGAAGCGCACCACATTTATGAATGAGAGGCTACAAGATGAGTAAGAAACTCTACTTCTTTCATTACTCCTAAGTCATGCGATAGAGTCTAACTCTATATAGTCTCTAACCTAATCCTTATTCTATGTTCTTCAGGATATGGCTACTCGAAGAGCTTATGCTAGAAGGAATGTGAGGGAGAATGAGGAACAAGAAGCTCCTCCCCAAGCTCCTCAAGTTCCGGTCGATCCTTTGGCCGAACAAGTATCTAATGCGGAGTTTAGGGCCGCTTTCCAAGTGTTGGCTCAAGCGGTGACAGCCCAAGAAAATAGGGAGGTTGTTGTTCCCGTGAACCTAAATGTGGGTACGGTGGCTTCAAGAGTGAGGGACTTCACAAGGATGAATCCTCCGGAGTTTCATGGTTCCAAAGTTGAGGAAGATCCTCAAGAGTTTATCGATGAGTTCTATAAGGTTTTGATGATCATGGGAGTTACGCCGGTGGAAAAAATGGAGTTGGCCGCTTATCAACTTAAGGGAGTGGCTCGTATATGGTATAATCAATGGAAAGAAGGGAGACCGGCAGATGCGGGTCCTCTAGATTGGGAGAAATTCAAAGCTATTTTTCTTGATAGGTTCTTTCCCCTAGAGATTAGGGAAGCCAAAGTTCTTAAGTTCATTAACCTCCGAAAAGGAAGTATGAGTGTGAGGGAGTATGCTCTTAAGTTCACTCAATTTTTGAAATATGCTCCAACAATGGTTGCCGATTCAAGGGCTAGAATGAGTAAGTTCGTTTCAGGGGTGTCCGAAAAGGTAGTCAAAGAATGCCGAACTGTCATGCTCATTCATGACATGGACATCTCTCGTCTCATGGTGCATGCACAATAAATTGAGGAGGAAAAACTTAAGAAAAAGTCTAGAGAGGTAAAGAGGGCAAGGACCGGTGATGGAAGCTTCTCTCAAGCAAGGTCCGATGGATAAGGTCGTCCTAGATTTTGACAAAAATTTCCGGCCGAGATTCTTCTAATGCTCCTCCAAGGTTCAACCAAGATAGGGTGTCTAACCCTAAGCCTCAAGGAGGCAATAGTAGTGGATCTTCAATGCCTAGGCCAAATTGTACTAAGTGTGGAAGGAAGCACGATGGTAAGTGCCTAGCCGGTATGAATGGTTGTTATGGTTGTGGAAAAAGTAGTCACAAAATGAAGGATTTCCCCATGATTACGGCCAAAGGGAGAGAGGGCAAGCAAGCTACTACTAGTGGTGTGGGTTCCAATACTCCTAAGCAAAACCGCTTTTATGCTCTTCAGACTAGAGGTGAACAAGAGAGTTCGCCAGATGTGGATACCGGTATGTTCAAAGTTTTCCAACTTGATGTATATACTTTACTTGATCCTGGTGCTACTTTTTCTTTTGTGACTTCTTATGTGGCAATGACATTTGATGTGCACCCCGATGTGTTGTTAGAACCTTTTTGTCTCTACTCCTGTTGGTGATTCTATTGTGGCTAAGAGGGTCTATAGAAAGTGTACCATTTCCTTATCCCATAGAGTTACTCTTGTTGACTTGGTAGAGCTTGATATGTTAGACTTTGATATTATCTTGGGTATGGATTGGCTGCACTCATGTTATGCTTCTATTGATTGTAGAACTCGTGTAGTCAAGTTCAGTTTCCAAATGATTGTTTCTTATATTAAAGCTAGGAAGATGAATTCTAAAGGTTGCTTTTACCATCTAGTAAGGGTGAGGGATGTAGATTCCGAAACCCCTTCTCTTGAGTCGATCCCCGTTGTAAATGAGTTTCCGGACGTGTTCCCAGATGACTTACCCGGTATTCCTCCCGAGCGGGAAATAGACTTTGGTATCGAACTTCTCCCAAATATGCAACCTATTTCTATTCCTCCTTACCATATGGCTCTGGTAGAACTTAAAGAGTTGAAGGATCTATTCGATAAGGGTTTCATCCGACCGAGTATCTCTCCATGGGGTGCTCCAGTTTTGTTTGTTAGAAAGAAAGATGGTTATCTTCGTATGTTTATTGACTATCGTCAATTGAACAAAGTGACTATTAATCATAAGTATCCTCTTCCAAGGATAGTTGATTTGTTTGATCAACATCAAGGGGCAAGTTATTTCTCTAAGATTGATCTTCGATTCGGTTATCACCAATTGAGGGTGAGAGAAGATGACATTCCGAAGACGGCTTTTCAAACTCGGTATGATCATTATGAGTTTTTGGTGATGTCGTTTGGGTTGACTAATGCTCCGGCGGCGTTCATGGATTTGATGAATAGGGTGTTTAGACAATACCTTGACATGTTTATGATTGTATTCATTGATGATATTTTGATCTATTCGAGGAGTGAGAATGATCATATTGATCATTTGAGGATCGTGTTGCAAATTCTTAAGGACCAACAATTTTTGTAAAGTTTAGAAAATGTGAATTTTGGTTAAGGTCTGTAGCTTTCCTTGGTCATATTGTTTTAAGCAAGGGTCTTGAGGTAGATCCTAAGAAGACGGATGAGGTCAAGAGTTGGCCTAGATCTCTAACTCCTTCGGTTATTAGAATTTTCTTGGGTTTATCCGGTTATTATAGAAGGTTTGTTGAGGGATTTTCTTCAATTGCCTCTCCTTTGATGGCTTTGACTCAAAAGAAGGCTAAGTTCATATGGACCGAGATGTGTGAGAAGAGTTTTCAAGAGTTGAAAGATAGACTTACTTCCGCTCCGATTTTGACCTTACCGGAAAGGACGGATGGTTTTGTGGTTTATTGTGATACCTCAAGAATTAGGTTAAGGTGTGTTCTTATGCAAAATGGGAAAGTGATTGCCTATGCCTCAAGGCAACTTAAAGTTCATGAAAAGAATTATCCTACACATGACCTTGAATTAGCGGTGGTTGTATTCGCCTTAAAGATTTGGAGGCATTATTTGTATGGTGTGCATGTAGATGTGTTTACCGACCACAAGAGTTTGCAATATGTGTTCAATCAAAAGGATTTGAATCTTCGCCAAACAAGGTGGCTTGAGTTATTGAAAGATTATGACATGAGTGTTCTTTATCACCCCGGTAAAGCTAATGTGGTGGAAGATGCTCTTAGTCGGTTGTCTACGGGTAGTGTGGCTCATATTGATGAAGAAAAGAAAGAGTTGGTTCGAGATGTTCATAGGTTGGCCCGATTAGGTGTGTAATTGGTGGACTCCACCAAGGGTGGTGTTATGGTTCACAATGGGTCCGAATTGTATTTTGTAGCAGATGTGAAAGCCAAGCAAGGTCTTGATCCAATTTTAGTAGAATTGAAGGAGGCGGTGATTAAGAAATCCGTTGAGGCTTTCTCCAAAGGGGGAGATGGGGTACTTCGATACCAAGGTCGTTTTGTGTTCCAAATGTGGATGACTTGAGGGAAAAAAATTTGACAGAAGCCCATAGTTTGAGGTATTCCATTCACCCAGGAGTCACCAAGATGTACCGTGATTTGCGGGAAGTCTATTGGTGGAATGGGATGAAGAGGGACATTACAGGATTTGTGGCTAACTGTCCGAATTGCCAACAAGTAAAGGTTGAGCATCAGAAATTGGGAGGCTTATCCCAAGATTTTAACATTCCTACTTGGAAGTGGAATATTTGAATATGGACTTCATTGTTGGTTTGCCTCGCACCCGGCGACAACATGACTCTATTTGGGTGATAGTAGATCGGATGACGAAATCGGCTCATTTACTTCCCGTCAAGGTTTCTTATTCAGCAGAGGACTATGCCAAGTTATACTTGAGAGAGATGGTAAGGTTACACGGAGTGCCTTTGTCTATTATTTCCGATCGTGGTACCCAATTAACTTCTCAGTTTTGGAAGTCATTCCAAAAGGGTCTTGGTATTCGTGTTAAGCTTAGCACGGCCTTTCATCCCCAAACTGATGGGCAAGCGGAGCGTACTATTCAGACTTTGGAAGATATGTTAAGAGCTTGTGTGATTGATTTTAAGGGTAATTGGGATGACCATTGCCGTTGATTGAGTTTGCGTATAATAATAGCTATCACTCGAGTATTGATATGGCTCCATTTGAGGCACTAGATGGAAGGAGGTGTAGATCTCCTATCGGTTGATTAGAGGTGGGTGAAGTTGCCCTAATAGGTCCTGAATTGGTACATGAGGCCATAGAGAAAGTTCAAATTATTAGAGAAAGATTGAAAACGGCTCAAAGTCGGCAAAAGTCATATACCGATGTGAGGAGAAGGGATCTTGAGTTTGATGTTCATGATTGGGTTTACTTGAAAATCTCACCCATGAAGGCTGTAATGAGGTTTGGTAAGAAATGGAAGCTTAGTCCCCGATATGTAGGTCCATATCAGATTTTGAGACGTGTTGGTAAGGTTGCTTATGAGCTAGATTTTCCAAATGAGTTGGCAACGGTGCATCCGGTTTTCCATGTCTCCATGTTGAAGAAATGTGTTGGTGATACGACATCCATAGTTTCCTTAAAAGGGTTGGGAGTTTATGAGAGTCTTTCTTATGAGGATGTTCCGGTTGAGATTTTAGTCCGGCAAGTCAAGAAGTTGAGAAATAAAGAAGTTGCTTCCATGAAAGTTTTGTGGAGGAATCAATTAGTTGAGGGTGATACTTGGGAGGCCGGGGCCGATATGATGTCCCGATATCCTCATCTTTTTCCTTCTACTCCTACTCTAGCTTGAGGTAATGAGTTCCTCTTGATTTGACCTTTGTTTTGGAAATTATGTGTTTTTATGTGTTTCCATGATTTTCTTATATTATGCATGTTCATGAAAAAGTGTGTTTTGAAATAAAATGAGTTTATATGATTGATTTTCCTCATGTTGTATGTGCATTGAGTATGAGTTGCCTTTATACTTCATGAGTTGCATTGATGAACATGCTTTAGATATACTTTTTGAGAGTGAATTGCATATGAGCTCCATGAGATTGTGTTGAGCATGCTTTTAGCTTGGAGAAGGTAGTTCCTCCTTGAACATGAGAAATTTTGAAAATTTATGCATATTGGGTTGCTAGATGTAGTTCCTACTTCCTTATAATGCATTTGAAAAATGTTGAGCTTGGAGTTGATGTTTCCTCCTTATTTATGTGAATTGCATGCATACTGGGCTGATAGAGTTAGTTTCACCCCTCTTATGATGTTTTGAGAACGTCCTAGCTTGGAGTCGATAATTCCTCCTTGGATTGTATGCTTTGCATTGTTAGGTTGGGTTGTTAGTTCCTCTCCAAAGCTTTTAGAACCGTTTTGAATCTCATTCGAGGACGAATGATCCCAAGGAAGGAATATTGTAACACCCCGGACTCAATAGAGGGAAGCCTAGCAAATTTCAGCAGCACCAGGTGCCATCTACGGTGGCCAACCACGGCCCGTCGGTTGAACCACAGACCATATGTAGGTCTGTGGAAGGTCCACCAAAAATTTATCCAGGCCAAGGACCACGACTGGACCTACGGATCGTAGGTGGGTCCACGGTCCGGGGTCCAAGGGCTATGGGTCCAGGAAAAAGTCTCTGAACTCACTGACGAGTGTGCAGGACGGACCGTTGGTCCATTCACGATCCGTCGGTGGGGTCTCGTGGGTCACTGCTGTCAGTTATTTTTAGGGGCAGTTAGGTCTTTTCCTAATTAATTAGTTTCTATATTATGTCGCTTAGGCTATGTTTAGGACCCCTATATAAACCTTTTTAACCCCAAATTCACCCCATCCAAATTCCCAAAAGAAGAGCTCTCAAATATTCTCTCTCTAGAACTTGAAGAAGAAGAAGAAGAAGGATTCATCTAGGGTTTCAAGCTAAGGTTCCAATTCCTCCATTGAAGGCTAGCATTTGGAGTCAAGGTATGATAGTTTTCATCCATGGATTCCTTTCATCCATGGAGTTCCCCAATTCCTCTATTTCAAATGGTAGAATTCCCCAATTGAGTTAGGGTTTTCTTCAATTAGCATGTGTTCCTTTCATTATTGATTTAAATGAGTTAATTATCATCATCTATGAATGAATTGATGAATTTCAATGCTTTTATGATGAACTTCCCCATGAACCCATGAAATCCCTATATTTTCAAGTTATGAACTATATGTGGTGGGACTTTGATCTTCAAGGAAGAGTTTTATGAAATTAAGCATGTATTACTAGTTTTACATGTATTTATGATGAAATCCATATCTAACCAATATTTTCTAAGAGATGATGATTGAAAGTGGGTTTTGACCTCAAGAGGTAAATCCATACTTATGCATTTTCTTATGAAATCTATGCAAATATTTTAAGGATGCTTTGAGAGTAAAGTATCAATGATGATGTTGTTGTTGTATTGTTGAAAGGACATTCTTATAAACACACCTAGCATGATGTGAAAGGTTTTCTCACATAGAAAGGATTCTTAGGTTGAAAGGCTTTCTCACCTAAATGAATCAAAGAGCAAGAGCTATCCTAATGAACTAGCTTGGAATGGTTGTTCAAGGGCACATTTCATGAGTAATGCAGTCCAAGTAACAAATGACTATTTTGTGGGAATTTATGCTTAGAACCGAGTGGATATTGAAAGTGAGATGGAAGCTCTCCCAAAGTAGAGACTGGGTTTCTAATGTGATCTCATGAGATGGAAGCTTCCCAGTAGTAGAGACCGGGTTTCTAGTAGCAATCTCCTTATCCCATAAACTATGTGCCCCCATAGGTTGATTAGCTAGTGGATCCACTTAAGCTAGATGTTCATGGTTCTACCTTAGGCAAGTAGAACAACCCTTTTCGGTGTGGGAGACACCGGGTGATCATGTTATAGCTCACATGGTCTCATTTCGGTTAAGGCTAATTTTCCCACAACAAGATTAATAATGAACTAAGGCATGCTTAAAGAAGTATCTCGTAGTGCTCAAAGGTTCCAAAGATGATGCTAGCTTGTATTGATTATGATATTATGACTTATGTTTTCCAACTCTCTCATATGATGCTTTAGCTTTGATTAAATTGCATGTCATGAAATGAAATGTCCCTTTTAGCATGTTTTAATGGTTTTATGCATGGATATCATACTTGGTACATTGTTTTGTACTAACGCATACGCTTGCCTACATTTTCCCCAAATGTAGGGTCCGACAGTCAGGGTCGACAGTTTTGTGGCTAGAGCTTGGATTTGATTGTTTCCCGAGCTTGGTGAGTCCTCATGGTTCGAGGACAGATTTCGTATGTTTAGTTTCTTTCATGTACTTTCACTTTTGAACATGATGTACGGGCTAAGCCCAATTTCATTCGATTGTAATAGATGGCTATGATGAGACAAAGTGTCTAGACTTCCGCTTTTCTTTATAAAAACCTTTTAGACTTGAAATGTTGTTTTACTCTTATTGTTCAATTTCTTATGTTATGTGAGCTAAGTGGCTTGTATGGAGTCCTTCAGGATTTTATACGCCATATTACATCTAGGGGGTACCCCTGGGTCGTGACACCAAAGCTCGATTAGACCAATTTGTATTTCATAGTTGGTGGTTATATCTAAACAATTTTAAGGTTGGAGATGGGCAACAATTATGGTTCCCAATACTCAATGAATTAAGGGATAAAAATGTGCAATGGGTAGTCGACAATCTTGCCAAAGAAGACACTATGATCTGAGGGGAAAATATCCCTTTCTTGGTACTTTCCAGACTTAGAGGAGCCCTACCTTATACTCAAGGTCTAGTTCTCAGGCAATTAAGCGGTAGGCAAGTCATCCTCGAATAAAAGAAATTAAGAATTTTCAATGGGCCACAAGGATGGCCAAGTCGCTTTTGCCAGAATGTTCATTCGAGAATGGAAAACTTGAAAGATAAATGGTGATAGGGTTCCAAACAGGTTTGATGTTGAATGTCGTGGCACGCACAAAGAATGATTGAAGAAGAGCCTCGGTGAAACCATCAAGTCCAACTCGAATGTGGCCACTTGTATCAAAGACGTTGAATCTGAGCATCAAGTGATACTCCACGGCTTCAAGAAAGGTACCAAGAAAATTAGTTGGCGCATCATTGCCGATATTTGGATGATGCAAGAGTCATAGACCAGCTTAGGCAAGAACTTAAAGGGTAAGGCAATGCATAACCGAGTTAGATGATCACATGGAGCTACAAATCCAGACCGTAAAGAGTATTGGGTATGAAGAAAGGGCTTAGCTCGTCTGAGATCACTAGTGGATGAACAAATACTTTATTTGGAAAGAAGTTGATGCCACTAAAAGAGCAAAGGACCAGAGATTATTTAAATCTTGTCATCATCCTCTGCGTGCGATTGCTTTTCATTTGTACTTTTTCTTTATTATTTATCTTTCCAAAATATATCCTTATATTCTATTTTGTTAAACACTTCTGTCCTTTATCAATGAAAGTATTTATGGGATATGGATTGACTTAAAAGATATACACATCCTTCAATTTGCTAAGCCTAACCTTGGCACAAAGAGTCACATATTTTTCAAGGACGCGCAATAATTTTTGTGTGCTATGTGTTATAACTGTTTTATGTGAATATGTTGCTTTTTTCAAAAACGTTCTAGCCCACATCTTCTCAAAATTTATCAAATCCTCAAGCACAAAAATTAAGTCATAATCAAAGTTTGTCCAGATACTCTTTGAGTCTTGAGTTTCCCAACAAAATCTGAGCTTCTCTCTCAAAATCTAAACCCTTATTCTATCTTGTCAGGAAAGGTTGAACTTTGTCGTCAAGATGGAAGGATACTTGAATGTTGAAGAAGCTGAAGAAGTTTTTTGGAGGAGAATGGAAAGAGTCACATGTGAGATTACTGAAGTTGAGAGAACGACTTGGGAAGTGGACCTACCTAAGGCGGTCGTGATAGCCAAAAGTGTTGAAGTGGATGGTAAGATTGAGATCACGAAGGGAAAATTGGCTAAGGTTGACAAGTTGATAGCCATAGCTTTAAGTAAAAAGAATGATGAAGCCTCTAAGCTTGGACAAATACTCAAAAGAATATTCCTCCACTCTAGAGGAGATTGACACGAGTGTTGATGAAAAAATGAGTCTGAAGTTGATAAGAAGAAATCCAAAGAAAGAATTGATGGGGTGACCATTTTACCAGAATGATTTAGACAAGGAGATGAGAAGATTACCCTTCAGGTTTACTTTCGGGCTATGACCTACGTCCAAAAGTCATTTCATGTGCTACTATTTATCAGATTCTCTGTGCTATGGTATCTTGCACCCTGTCAAAGGATCCAACTCTAAGATTAATCTCAAATACGCACACAAGAAGTGTGCTTATCATTAGAATCAGATTGGTCACACTACTAAAGAGTGTGTGGAGTTGAGGACTATAAGTCAAATCATGGTCGATAGCTGAAGAATCAGTCATATGTGGGGCCCTTACACCATTCTTGCTTGTGATCAAGCGGAACCTGGCATGCAAATCACGAAGGATGTTTTGATCCATCGTTATGACTTCATGGCTTTCGTAGAGTTGTAACTGACCATCTACTGCAAGTTGGTTCAAGCCAAGATCCTGGCTCATGTTGAAAGGAAGGAAAGAATGACCTCCACCGTCTAGTGTAAAGATGATGAAATTTGTCTCTACCATAACACCAAGGGTCAAGACATCGAAAAGTGCCGCATGTTTCGTTGTGATTTGGAGTACTTGATCAACGAGGGAAAAATCCAATTTGAGTACCCTCTCTGACACCCGTAAAGTTTGAAACAAAGAAGGAGATTAATTAGCGAGTTTGTCCTATCCCTCTTTTCTTTCTTCTTTTCATCATTACTCTATCTGTATTCTCACTTTCAATTTGTCCTCTCAATGGATTTTGAAAATTTCCAACCCAAATTCCCCCCAAAACGCCCCAATTCCCCTAAAAATAGCCCATTCCCTTCATTCATTTGGGACAAGGTTTTTAACGCTCTAAGAACATGGATTTATCACGACTCAAAGTACACCCTAGACGTGACATGGCGTTTAAAAAAATAAAGACTTGTATTTAGTTACTACAAATAAGGAGTATTTTGTGTGTGTGTAGTTAGGGGTGTTCGTGGTTCAGTTTGGATCGGTTATTGATTAAAATCAAAACCAAACCAATCTAGTCGGTTTTTTAAATTTCTAAAATCAAACCAAACCAAATGAAAAAATAACTGTCGATTCGGTTTGGTTCAGTTTTTCTGATTTATTCGATTTGAAAGTAATAATTTTTTTGAGGACATACGTATCTCAATAGACACAAGCACCTAGTACATGACAATCCACAGAAAAGTAATTGTCGGTTTAATTAAGCAATTAAGCAATACTAGAGTTATCATTACACGAATAAAGTGATTCAATTAAGAGAAAGTGTGACTATTTTATGTGAAGTAGGGTAGGTAAAGACTAAAATGGATTTTGATGGACTTGGACTTAGGATTGTTATAGTTGGGCTAAAGTGTTGGGCTTGAAAAAATAGTAAAGTTAAAGACTTAAGTTAATATAAATTTAACAAAATATTTATATTTTATTTATGAATAATATATAAATAATTATAAAATTTATATATCTAATTTATCAGTTCGGTTTGGTTATTTTTGTGGTTGTTTTTTAGTAAAACCAAATAGTATCAGTTTTCAAAATTTAAAACCAAACCAAACCAAATATTGATTTTTTTAATCGGTTTGATTTGGATTGCGGTTCGATTTGATTTTTTAACCATAATCATGAACAACCCTGTGTGTAGTTTATAAACGTGTGCTTGTTAAGAGGAGATTTTTTTTTATTTTAGTGGAGAAATGGTTTTGGAATGTTAATTTTAAAATCTATTTAAAATTATAAATGGATAATTTTAAAACTGCTTCCATGTTAATTTTAAATTTAAATTTTAAAACTGTTTAAAATTTCTGAAATAATTTTAAAACTGCTTCAATCTTAAATTTAAATTTTAAAAACTGTTTAAAATTTCTGAAACTTCTTCCATGTTAATTTTAAATTTTTAAAATTGTAATTTATTATTTATTGTATAGAAAATTAAAGAATTTATGGTGCTACTTTTAGCCTCTCCTAACCGGTGGTATTTTTGCATCTCCTATTATATATTGTTTTAAAAAAAATTGTTTTATTTTTTAAATTGTAATTTATTATTTATTATTAAATATAATTACATATAATTAATTAATTTTAATTGTACAGAAAATTAAAAAATTTATGGTGCTACTTTTAGTCTCTCCTAACATGTGGTATTTTTTGCCTCTCCTATTATATATAGATTGATAGATATAAAAAAAAAAATTTAATTAAATTGTATTTTTATTTTTAAAAACATGATATTTATCAATAATATGATATTTAATTAGAATTAAAAAATATGACAACTTTAAACAAAAACATAATTACAAACGGGCTTAAGAAAATTTAAAATTACAAAAATTAATGTAAAAAATATGCATTTGTTTTGCGGTAAATAAGGAGGAGTTGTGGAAAGATAGATAAAATATTTTGCATTAGAAATAGGGAAAAGGGTCAAAAATACCCCTCAACTTTGTTTTATTGATTGACTATGCCCTTGCCGTTAAAATGAAGTTATTTTTACCCCTGTCGTTACTAATTTCATCATTTGTGCCCCTAGTTAGACGGAAATTTCCAAATCAACCCAATTAAATTCCCAAATTAACCCAATTTCAATTGAAATTACCCAATTATCTAATTTAACCGAAATCTGACCCACTATACTAAATAACAAAAATAACACAAACCCATCTCTTCTCTTTCTCTCTCAGCAACATGTGCACATATCCTGAGAAAAAGCTTAGAGCAGCAATGGCTTCTTCTTGCTCCATCAAAAAGTTCACATGATAACCAAAATTGTATGCCTCAAACAAGTCGTCAAGCGATTGAAGGATAGCTTTCTTTATCCTCATTTCGTTCTTTCTTACTCTTTCTTTGATTTTGACGAACCGAAGCAAATCATTCTGATCACAAATAAGACTGTAGATACTCTGCATTACAAAACAAGAAAGCAACTTAGCTCTAAGTTATCTTTGTCTAATCACTATACCTAAGGAAATTCTAGAAAAAAAAATGTCAAACTCGAGAAACACATAAATTAATATGCATAAGAAAGGATACATAAAATGAATCAGATTAACAAAGTTAAGCATAGAAAGTTGTCTTCACTTAATGAACTGTTGGTAACATTTGCAGGTTACCCTTCCGTTCCTCCAAAATAATACCTAGATTATGAAAAAATCATATGCTAAAATGCCCATCCGACAAATCAAAAGTATGTAATGTCCGATAGAATTCTCATGAACCCCCACATAAACTACCAATGAACCGGAAGGCGTACGACGGCAATTGCAGACAGGGGTTCAAATCAATTTGCGTCGGTTCGTCAAAATCGAAGAAAGAGTAAGAAAGAACAAAACGAGGATGAAGAGAGTTATCCTTCAATCGCTTGACGACTTGTTTGAGGCATACAATTTTGGTTATCATGTGAACTTTTTGCTGGAGCAAGAAGAAGCCATTGTTGCTCTAAGATTTTTCTCAGTATATGTGCACATGTTGCTGAGAGAGAAAGAGAAGAGAGGGGTTTGTGTTATTTGTTATTTAGTATAGTGGGTTGGGTTTCGATTAAATTAGATAATTGGGTAATTTCAATTGAAATCGGGTTAGTTTTGATTGATTTGAGAATTTCCGTCTAATTAAGTAGGGGCACAAATGATGAAATTAGTAACGGCAGAGTAAGAATAATTTCATTTTAACGGCAAGGGCATAGTCAACCAATAAAACAAAGTTGAGGAGTATTTTTGACCTTTTTCCCTTAAAAATATGATAACTTTTTCACCAAAAAAAAAAGAATAACACATGTTACATCACCCTATTTTTTAGAACTATTTTAAAATTATTAATTAATTGTAAAAGCTGCTTTAAAATCATTTTAAAAATAAAATAGTAATTAATTATTTAATCCTATTACATATAATTAATTTTAAATATTTAAAAAACATATTTTTTTGTGGTGCTGACATGTAGGCGTTATCACCTTTACACATGCTTATTTATATATTAATGACTCATATACTGCTAATATCGGTGTTTGCTATGTATTAATTATACACCATATAATACTAACTAGTATTAATTATACATCATATAATACTAAATAAAATGTATAACTAACCTGTATTACTTATATATAGACTCAAAATCATACCCAAAAAAAGATTAAATAATGTGATGACTAATATATGTATTAGAGTTCTAATACATCCAACAAAACGATCCCTATATATTATTTCTAATAAATAAATTAAGGGAAAAAGGACAAATATACCCCTAAACTATCGTAAATGGTATGCAGATACCCTCTGTCATACTTTAGGGATATTGGTGCCCCTGTCGTCCAAAAACTAGAGCATATATGCCCTTCACTCTAACAGAAGACTATAAAGGGACATGTGGCACAATCTTATTCGTCGATCTGATATTTAATAAATGCGGGTCGGTGGATAAAATTATGACACATGTATGTCCGTTAGTATAAAGGGTATATATGCTCTGGTTTTTGGACGACAGGGACAATAATGTCCCAAAAATATGACGGAAGGTATCTGCATACCATTTACGATAGTTCAAGAGTATATTTGTCCCTTTTTCCGTAATTAATATATAAAATTATGTTGATATTAATTATGACAAATTTAAAATGACAACCAAATATTCTATAAAAGCCTATAACCTATCTCTATAGATGGATTATTTGCAGGAGTGTCAAAAGAATATGAAAAATCGATCGAACCTAATTGAACCGAATCGATTTATGTCAGTTTTTCAATAAAATTGTGGACTTTTATTTAAGTGTATAATCGTCCCAAACAATTGGGATGGTCTTTTTAATTCATAAAAAAAATAAAAAAATTATGAACCGAACTGAATAACCTTAAGTATATGTAAATATATTTTATATATTAACAATATGTTAGATTAAATATATACATATATTTTATGAGAAAATGGTCAGAAGGGGGGGGGGGGGGGGGGGGGGGGGG